>JAGGAT010000630.1:0-21726 GCA_017657195.1 Termitomyces sp. T70a | reverse complement strand
TTCCATACCATCCATCCACGATACATGTGTTATTCATCATCATGTATACATTATATTTCTTGTTATTCTGCCGTTATCTCATCGTTGGATTGAAGCCGCAACAAGAGGTTCTGTGCGATCGTTGACCTCTTCTATCAATTTGCTGGCCGATCGACCAAAGGCTACCTCAACAACGCTAATGGAGGTCCACAATCTGGCGACAGATCACGATGCCGCCACGTTGCGCACGAGTATCGATGCATACATACATCTCATGAAGCAATACAGCTGTGGTGAACCCACTCTGTAGAGATCATGAGCCTACTTTTGGGAAGCCAATCCTGTGCTTTGACGAGACAGAATGCGAATGCAATAAATATGCAAACATACCTGCTTATTCTACGGAAGGAGCGCCAATCAATGCAGGCACGTACATATCATCACTAAGGCAATAGGAAGCCAGGAATCTGATCCTACTGCATAGAAGCCGATGAAATGTAACCTCCGAATCGATCGCAAAGATGAAGTTCTGATTGACCGCCTTCAGTCAAAGAATGACTAGGCATCAACGACAAGGTTTGTGCATCGTCGCAAATCAATTAGAACGAACAGAAATACAGGTCCGGGGGAGCTACCGCCCAATTGGCTTATATTCTATTCCATCGCAGCTCATACTTGGGCAACGATTGAGAATACTAAAAGCATCACAAGGGTCGAGATTGATGTGTAATGAACGACCCCACCACCATTGCTTTTCGTTGTCGGGTTCGATGGAATTGGGGGTTGTTGGGGGGGGGGGACGTGGCTTATGGTCAACTTGACGTTGATACATATCTATCTTTTGTTGACTCGGGGGTCCGTCAACGTTGAGGAGGCAGTTGGCACATATCACCGTAGCGTTCTCATTAGAGATCAAACAATCGCATCCAAGAGGAGTAGAATCGTCGATCGTGCAGTTCTATGCAAGTATCTATAAGCCTCAAACGCTGGCCATCAGGACCTAATCGACATCACCAATAGCGTAGAAGTCTTTACATTGATCTTCACATGTATATGCGCGGCGACTTAGGTGATGAGGTGTATCGATAATAGTAGGGTAAACTAATTAGAAAACGGTAATTTGTTGAGCGCAGTTGAATCAAACTTTGAACCGAATTCTGACGTACCACGGGCTGCGAACAAGGGTAATAAGATCCACGAATATGAGAAGAAACTTATGATCAGCTTTTGAGGTATCATTCTTGCAGGAATTGGATAACGAGGAGCGGAGGAGCTTTCGTTTGACAAATTGGCACAAAAAAACTTGACGTTTGTGGCCCGTGACAATCAACGTGTAACAAGGCAATCAAGGTCTTTATCATCAAAACCCTTGACAAGGGGCATCATGGGGTAATGTCAACAACGTTGACCCATTCGTAATCAACTTGTAGTTGTTCAAAACCTTTGATTCTGTCAAAATTGAAAAGAAGGAAGGAAGGAAGAGAGAGAAGAGTCGATCAGAGAAACGTAACGTCGCATTGAATTACTAAAGCGTTCATCCGCTTAGATTTATATCAAGAAGTACTGCAATTGATAGGCCAGATTTGATTATGTTTGACAGTCCAATCTGTTGATTCTGTATTTGTCGCAGAATCCTACAGAGAACCCTTGTCAGAATTGCAATTTCTTTTCAATTACTGATACCTTGAACTGTTAATTCACTGCAGACATAATTGCGAGTCTGAGTTGTGCATATCCAACCACCTGTCCTTCAAGTTGAGCTGAAAATTCGCCACAGTAGCTTTACTTTCATTCAATTGTCTAGTAGCCTTGCAGAGAATTGACGCGTTACGTACTAATTCAGAGACAAAATTGGCTGCCTTCTGCCTTTATGTAGTCAGACACTTATGGACCATTTGTAGTCATGAGTGATAAAACATGATATAAAAACAACGTCTCCTAACCCTGACCCGCAGCGGTTGTGTCGACAGACGCAGTGACCCAAGAAGAATATCAAATGAAATCCGTCACCGCCCATAATTATGTGATGGATGGAGCTATTAATTTAGAATTATGAGAGGTGATGATGGAAAAGCGGCGATGGAGGAACTATTTATTTATACTTGCTTGCATCGATAAGTCTTGTCAAATTCAACCAAGGCTTGCTGGATGAAAATGAGGTGACGTAATCACGGATTAATCATAACTTCCCTCCGGAGTCAGCAATTGATACAATAAGCAAGTATACGTAATGGAATGGATACAACCATAAGCACTCACTTTGAACCCAGATCTCACTGGCATAATTGAGATGTCTTCTGTAGCAGCTCGAAGAGTCCTCGTCGTTGCGGGTAAGAACCTAACATCATGGTTAAAGTGCCACTCTTATGGTTTGCCCAGGTCTCGGGGCAGGTTCTGGGACAGGCGCTTCGGTAGCGTGTGTTCAATGATTCAGTGATCTGTCCACCTGGCTAAGCGTTCTGTAGACGCATCTTTTCCAAGGCTGGGTATAGTGTTGCCTTGGTGGCAAGAGGGACCGACACCGTGAATAATCTCGCTCAAGAGTTGAATTCCGCGGGAGGCGAGGTACGTTGAACAGTTCTCAAAATATAATTCATATCTTATTGTTGGACAGGCCGCCCCGTTCCCAGTCAAAGCGTACTCTCCCAGTGATATTAGTAACGTGTGGAAGTCAATTCGCTCCAAATTTGTTGCGCCTGAATACTCAATTGATGTTGCGGTCTTCAATATTGGGCAAGGTGTTTGGAAGCCATTCTTGGAAGTGACGCCTGAGGATATACGAACTTCCCTTGAGCTCAACGTCGAAACCGCGTTTGCTTTCTCTCGCGAAGCCATTCTCACGTTTAAGGAGAACAAGGTTTCTGAGGATAAGGGGAAGCGTGGAACTTTGATTTTCACTGGCGCCACCGCAAGCCTCAGGGGAAACATGACTACCAGTGCTTTTGCAGCGGGTAAGTTTGGGTTGCGCGCCTTGTCTCAAAGCTTGGCGAAGGAGTTTGGAAAAGAAAATATTCATGTTCGTGAATTCTAACCGTGCCACTGGCACTGACTAATTGCATCCTTTCTAGGTCGCTCATGTGAGTGTTATGGAATCTTCCTCCTCCCCATGACTGACCGTTTCTTCAAACAGGCAATTATTGACGGTGGTACGTTGTGCTAGCTTGCTCAGTCGAATATGTATCGTTTACACCATCCAGTTATTCACACTGAACGTCTTGGATCATTTCGTCCAGAATTAGCGCGCAATCCCGATGCTCGGCTGGATCCGGATAATATTGCCGAGGTACGTTCCTGTCTACCTTTTCTCCTCGCTCTACATTCACAATGTGCAAGTCTTATTTGTATCTCGTCAATCAAAACCGGTCATCCTGGACGTGGGAGCTTGATCGTGAGTCGTGAGTACACTCTGTTTCTTCCTCCACTTAATCTCCTCTAGTTCGTCCTGCACATGAAAAATGGTAAAGGCATTATGAGAAAAAGAATCACAGCAGGTTTTGCGAAAATTTTCCCTTCTGTATCCCAATATTTTGTAAATATCAGCGATAAAAACGACC
The DNA here is from genome assembly GCA_017657195.1 of Termitomyces sp. T70a. Lineage (NCBI taxonomy): Eukaryota > Fungi > Basidiomycota > Agaricomycetes > Agaricales > Lyophyllaceae > Termitomyces > Termitomyces sp. T70a. The sequence goes on along the minus strand of JAGGAT010000630.1, from coordinate 18,193 downwards.
ATATGTTCATGCAAGATGTGTACCTTGTTCTTCTTTCTGACCAACCCAGTTTTCTGCTTTAGATCTCACTTTTATATTTGCAACGTCTGGTTCCATCACAATATTGAGAAAATTATTCCCCTCGGGTCCAGATATTTCTCCATTGGTATGTACACAACGGTAAGTAACTTTCCGGCGTTTGTCCCTTTTTAGCTTGCCCTTTATTGGAGTCGATCTAGGTCCGTTAAGTCTCGGATTCCATATAATGTATGTCAAGCTCCGAATTGCTTCGCCACTGATGCGCTTATAAACTCCTGATCACATGAGTGTCAGCGTTGTGCTCTCGGTGAAAACGGTGTTCCAGTACATGTTGTAATAGCCTTCAATTACTACAGCTATCACCGCCATATACCGCAGCAGCATCCAATGCGAATCTTTGGGAGTTAGTCCGGTTCTCTGGAAATAATCATTAACTCTCATGATAAAATTCGATGAGCCTGATTATATAGTTACAGGAAGTGCATTACAAAACTCACTTTTTGCACAGTCCTGGCAAAGTCATTTGGCGGTCTGAAAGTGGGAAGATCGTTGTCTACAAGAAGGCCGATACGGAATTTCTTATTGAAGGAAGACCTCAATATGGACGGGAAGAAATGTGATAATGAGAAATCTTTACTTGAGCATTCTCGCAGAAATAGCGCTGTGAGAGGTCTCAAATACTGGGGTCACATCTCTTCCAACAGCCGCATGCAAAGATCGTCTGCCCGCCTGGATGCCGCTTGATGAAATTTGTCAGATCATAAACCTACGACGATGAACTGTAAGATACGTAAGCAGCATTGCTAAACATGGTCAGCCCTTTTACCCGGCCTCGAACTGCGACGACTATGCGATCTTGCTCAACAGTTTCGGCCAATTCCTGGGTTGCAAAGGGAATGGATGTTTTCACCTCCACTGTCGGTTGACCGTCCGCATCGCCACGGCTGCTTCCATCAGATGCCGAATCGTTGAGCTCGCTCGAGAACCAACGATAACGATAGATTCGACGTTAAGCTCGTGAGAGCCTTGGAAAACCTGATAGCTCGTAGCGGAAATGAGCTTCTTTTCAGTCTTCGTTGGCTATAAGCTACTTCCTCTTTGCTATTGTTTCTCCCACATCGTCAGACATCTGAGGCGGTAAAGGCATCTTACATACCGTGTCTTTATGATATATCTGACAGTAGTGCATACCTTGTTCTTCTGCCTATAGGTATGATACAAATACAGTTGTTTCTCCCACATCGGTAGACATCTGAGGCGCTTGTTCTTCTGCATATAGGTCACTCAGACACTGCTTAGCAGATGTCTACGAATCAATATATTTGTATGTGGTTCCCAAAAGTAGTTTGAGGAGGCTGCAGAGTAAAACTTGAAGAATGTGTCCTTGTACGTCCCCGTGCACCATACAGGATCAGGAAGTTTTGCTAATGTCACATTTTCAATATCAAAGCGTCTCGGCCACGCAGATCGGTGATCATGTCGTTACCTGTATCGCAGGGCGCTCGTTGACAGGATCATTTATGCCTTCAACACACGATCATGAGATCAATCGTGGTTGGGGCAGTATATACGAGAAGGTAGGGAGAAAGGGAATGAGCCGTGAGCTCGTCTACCTATTATCCTGCGTGGTCCTAATACATGGACTAAGTCGGATTATATTCGCTTTTACCATCTACGGGCGTATGATAGGATCAACGCCCTGTGGGGTAAGTAGTTAGACACCACTGCTGTATTGAACACTGACATCGCGTCCATCATAGATTCCTTCATCTCTTTTCCAAGATGGAACAACAAATTCTATAAGGCCCAAGTAGCACTTGGATGCCAGTGAATCGGGCAAGACCCCACGAGCACACACAAGGAACTAACGCTTTGCGATACCAGAGCTTACGACTGAAGCTATAGTTCAATCCTAGAAGCCGCTCATTATAACGGAGACGGTGCAGATTCCGTAGCCATCTGAGGAGGCGCGGGAGATTGTTAGGAAGTTTGAGAGTGCCGCGGAAGGTGTGAGAGGAGATAAGGAGGTGTCAGATGCGGTTTCAGAGCATATGTTGTGGGATAGGACGGAGCTGGCTGATGAGAAGTGAGAGGAGCTGAATGTATATGTGATGCTTTTTCTATTAGTTATCTCTATCAAGGGGCTGATCATTGATCGACTCCACGGTTATGATCGTCGATGATGACCAAGTTGTTGCATGTGGATTTGTCTAACATTGGCTCGCGTGAGTTCTTTCTTGTTTCAGCGAATATCAATCATCGTAGCCAGAAGGTAAGGTATGTTATGGAACTATTAAATCATGGTGTTAACGGGGTTACCTTGCGACAGATACTCCGAGATCTGCTTGGTTGTCGAGGACAACAAGAAGATTGATTCGCTCATGGATGGTCAGCCTTACCGCGGCCGCACGTTTCACTGGTACTTTGTGTCGTAAACTCTTCCGAGGTCCGTTATGTTCTTCCCATCTTAGGATGGCGTCATTCAACTCACGTCCTCTCAGAGCACCTTGGCCTGACGCCGTCCGCAGACTGCCACCAACGGCGACTCATGCGTATCTCAACAATGATGGAACGAGGTTTGAGCAGGATGCGTTTGTTGCCGATCCGCTCGACGAGAAGACCATGGAGTTGTTCAGAAGGCGGCGACTGAGAATTGGAAGATCTTCACCGAGAAGAGTTGTGATTTTTTGTTTGTTTGTAGAATTATGTGCCCAGAATGAAGACGGCCATGTCGTTCCGGGTACAGACCTTCAGCGCGTCAAAACTCGCCTTACGGGTGTGCGCGGTGCGCTTTTAGGATGTTCATTGCTGTATTCATCTTGATAATAATTTATTGACACTTTTCTGACGAGGCGTGTGGTGCAGGACTTCCTCATCGACGAGAAGGATTTCGTTACTGGCCCTGAGTGGAGGGGCTTGAACCCGACATTGCCCATTTATATATAGGTACTCTGTAGTATATGTATTCGAGTAGTCCTCTCAACAGATACTAATAAGATCTGAAAACATGTTGACATTTGACACATTTTCTGGCATATTGCTCACGGATGCTCCTGGAAAACCCTGGTTGGTATTAAATTGGTTTATCGAGGAGATGTAAAAGGCCGTATACTCTAAGCCGAACACAGACACATGATAGTAGATCACCGCATATAGAAGGTGCGGAAAACAAGGATTCAAGTCTCGCGGTGGAGTGAGGATCAATAAATAAATACAGACTTTCGATGAAATAATTATTCCGGAAGGAAGATCAGGGAGTCATCATAGAGAGTGACAGAACTCCTTGAAGGAGACAGAGGAGAGAGATGTAGGATTCGAGTAGACGTATATTGGGGCCTTGAGGGATGGCTTCCGATCAGACACCGATGTATGCCTGCTATTGAATTTGGCCAGGCGAAGATGATACATACTGAGATGACAAGATGAATACATCCAACGACAGTGCAGGCAATTGATAAAAAGAATTCATGGCGGCTGATTGCAAGAGACATCACAATATTTATGAGCTATGATCCCAGTCATGACACCTGTCATCGATCTACTTCACTTCCCCTGTCTGGATTCTAACCGTCTCAGTTCACTCATTTCATCTCCTGAGCTCAAGTTCATGCCGGTATTACAAAAACACAATCATGGAATTTTTCCTATGAAATTTGTGCAGCATGCAACAGATTGTCTTTGAGGTCCGTTCTCCTGTTAGAAGTTCTCATCATGAGTTACCTAGATCTGTCTGAGATTCAACCCTAGGCACGTATCAGTCTAATCTGTGACCTTGATTAATTCAACTCTATAAGACTCATCTTAATCCAGACAGTGAAAGACATCTTCTTGTCCTCTACACGTTCTCAGACAGTGGCTTGTTGCATAATCTGCTATCAGCATTAATATGACTCCTGAAGAACGACAAATCATCCAAAGTATTGGAGACCGGCTACTCTTCAACTGGATTGTTGTGCCAATGATTCAAACTTTTTTCTATGGTCTACCTCATTCTCAATGCTAACACGATATATTAACTTTATCCACAGGTTTTATGATGCCAATTGCACTTATTGTTGCTTTCCAGTATGATAGGTCCTGAAGAAAGAGAAGATTCACTCAACTGATCTATCATGTCTACCAGGCATCCAACTCAAACGTGGCGCTCCAAATGTCAACTAGCAGTCATCTGGTTGAGTATTGTTGCATTTAGTGGAAATTTTCTGCTACACATTGGGATGGCACTTATTGAATATGAAATTTTCCGAGGCAGCGTTGCAACTCTTTCTCAACGTTTAAATCATGCCAATGATATGCTTGGACATTGCGGCATAGCCTTAACATGGTTCATGTTTATCCCTGTGAGTCTACTGCTCAACAAGTTTGACCATCTGGAGTTGAACTGGCCTTAGCCAGTAATCAATGATTACTTCATCATATGGCGTGCATGGGTTGTCTTCCAAAGACGACGTTGGGCACAATGTCTTTCTATAGCGCTATGTCTCTGTACTCTGTGTGAGAGATATCTATAAATGATTCCATATAACCTGATAACATACACACAGGTTTCACACTTGTATTTCTGTCAATTTTCTCAGATCCTGATGTCTACATGGCAGCTGTCACTCTTAACAGTGTTACTTTTGATATTCTAAATGCTACAACTTCTCTTCTGTCATTTTTGACTAATTCTGTCGCCACATCCTTTATTGGTTGGACATTATGGTATGTCACTATTTATTTCCTACTCTATCTGCCTAAATACCATGAATTTATGCAATGATAGGAAACATGTGAAATTCATACAACAAAACATTGATACTCAACAACGCCAATTATTCAAATTGTGGCGCATTTTATATCTCTTGACAGATGCAGGTGCTTTGTATGCTGTTCTCCAGGTGTGTTTCAGAGAATAATCTGTTTATAAATTATTGATAGCTGAGTTTTCAGCTTCTGATTATTGTGATGACTCTTGCAATCACTCCTAATCAATTTGCTGCATACATTGCCTTCATTGTGCTTGGCAATATTTATTTTTCCATCTCAGTATGTAACATTGTTTCCTATTATTCTTAATATTTTAATTTCCTGTAGTATGTTTATCCAGCACTTACAATTGCTCTCATTCGGGGGCCATTTTCAATTGCTGGTATACATAAGACTGTGCAATCACTACAAATGACTTCACCAGCTCCCTGATTTGGTACCATGTCACAAGCCACCAAGCTATATCAACTAGAATCTTTCATCTTTTTCTGTCTCTTTGAGCAAAGTGCTTTTCATTTACTACCATGACTTTGTGAACCTACTTCCAAAATATTTATTTTAGCAAAAGTGTGTATTTATTCATGTAGTAGCAAAATTGTTTGGTGATCATTACTACACCTTGATTTCAGCATGTTCACAATGCAGCAATATTATATTGATTACCTCATTTGTGTCTGCAGCAGAGTTGGAATATACCAAGAAGTATATAAAAAATCACATGGTCCATGTTTAAAGTAGCCACAGACACCACACTCCATTCTACTTCTGGAAACATTTGTATTAAAATGCTAAAATGCTAAACATGGTCTACTGATGCTGCTTTGATCAGTACTATCACAAATACAGATACTATACTAATCCAAAATATATGTTGGGCATTCTAAGTTATTGTAAGGACAACCTCTGGAGGCTATGGCTAAGTCACACAGCTGGCAGAGGGAGATTCAAAGTATATTCAGTACTATTTAAGGTCATACAGGCATAGCAACATACCTGGCAGAAGGAGATCTAAAGAAAACAACTCTGAGAATTCTCTATGCTGAAGGTGGTGCTTCAAAGGCTCTGGATATATGTAAGCTACTGTACAGAACAACAGAAAGCCTCAACCCTAATCTAAAATAGTGAAAACTTGGAGATTGTCCAAATCCAGAAGTGGCTGTGATGGGGGACTGACAGTAAATCAATTATGGACAGAGAACCAGCACAGCTAGAGTCCTAGAAGTTGTACCAGCAAATAGGGCTTGAGGAAATGCATCAAGAAGAACCATAGTGAGAGTGGCCAGAAAAGGAGTAGAGGGTGAGAAGGAGAGATGAAAAAAGAGTCCCAATGCAGCTGTGCTGGAAGATAGTAATAAATGAATTACAGACAGAGAGCTAGTGCAGCTAGAGTCCTAACAATGGTACTGGCTAGTAGGGCTTGAAGAAATGCATAAAGAGAAATTATAATGGAGGTAGCTGGAGGAGGATTAAGGGGTGAGAAGAAGAGATGAAAGATGAGTCCCCTAACATCATCACCTCCTTAGCATGCAGCATCTCAACATACTGGATAGAAATAGTCCCTGATGGCCTGGTCCACCTGTGAAGCAGGGTAAATACCTTAAATGGCACATAGAGCCTGAGGACTTTGACAGTAAAATTCTTAGACCAGCACTGGAGCATGAATATTCTTCTGAGGTTCCCAAGAAATGTCCTCGATTCCATAGCCCTTCCACTTCACCTTGGACTGGAGTTTGCAACAAAACAAGTGGCTATCCAGTATCTGCTCCACCTCATACTCTTCTTCATTATCCACTAGTACTGGTGGTAGTGGGGGTCAAGGGTGACAGCCTAGTATCAGGTTCTCAGGAAGTTAATTTTACCACATTGAAAACTGAGTAGAGCTGATGCATAGATGCTGGTAGCCAGAGTCGATAGACTATAAGACCAACTTGTTATTCCACCATATAGGGGCCTAGGTGACAATGAGACAGCTTTTGGAAGGATCATGTTGTGGAAATGTCCAATGCATCCAAATAGACTAGATCCCTGACTGTCAGGTTTCACTGATAATGAAGGCTTGCAATAGTGAGCAAGGCCTTACTAGGCAGACTTGGCATCTACAGAATGGTCTTGAACTTACAGGTTGGAGTGAGGCTAAATCTGGAGAGAGTTTGGATAGGATAGGAGTGAGGTTATTTTAGAGCTCATGCAGAGTACTGGAACTCAAGATGGAGGAGGTGATGAGGTCTTAATAGTGTTCTGGTGTGGTAAGGAGTGTCAGCGTGTGAGAGGGGAGTCCTGGAGGCTGAGACTAAAGCTGGGAGACTGAGACAAAAATCAGAAAACTAAGAAAAATATCAGAAAACCAAGACAAAGGCTGAAAAATTGAGATGAAGAGAAGATAGATTGAAAGACCAGGAAATAATGCGTAAATTATATGAGACCATGATATAATAGAGATTTAGATAATATCAAGACTACTGCAACAAGGCACTACCTACAGGTCAAATACCTGGCATGGATAAGAGCCAGGGCCAGGTCAGCTGGCATAGTGTATTGTGCAGGCAGGTGTGAAGATGTTTACTGAAGCCAGGTGTGCTAGACTGTATACTTGGGTCAGTGCCAAAGTACACCAGTCACAATGCTGAATTGTGGATGGCAAGCGTTGGAGTTAGTCATGCAGAATATATTGTTCTTGACAGGCATTGGGGTTGGTTAGCTGAGCGTTGACTTGGGTATGAGTGCTAGGGCTAATTGTGTGGCATGCTGGAGGGTGCCAGAGCTGATTGGCATGGTGTCTGGTGTCTGTTGATAAGGCCCTGGAGTTTGGTGGATGCTTTCAGAGTTGTTGTTAAGAGTGTTGGGGCTGTTGGGCTGTTTTGGGATTGGAGCTGGTGTGAGTCATGACACTAACTTGTACTTAGGTGCAGGTGTCCTTCCTTGGTCATAGTATTATGCCATATCATCCTTTGCCTTGACCAGTGCTGCCTTTGCCCCCTCCTATGCTACCTTCATCCTATCTATGAACTCATTTACCAACTCATTCTCTGAAGAGCATCTATGAGGTTTAAAACCCATTTGAGGATGATAACCAGTATCTAAAAAGAAGGGTGAAGTCTGGGTAGCAGCATGGACATGGTTGTTGTACTGGAATTTTGCATCTGATAGAAATTTGTCCCAGTCATCCTGTCTCTCATTGCAGAATAAGTGCAGGTATTGCTCTAGTTCCTAATTCACTTGCTCTATTTGGCCATCAGACTGAGGATAGTAGGCAGTGAAGGTGTGGAGCTTCACATTGAGCAGCTGATATAACTCCTTTGTGAGCTCAGCAACAAACTGGAGCCTATAATCAGAGACATATGCATTGGATAGGTCATACAGCTTTCAGACATTCTTCTAAAAGAGATTTGCAGCATCTATGGCTGAGCAAGTCATATGAGTTGGAATAAAGTGTGCTCACTTATTACAAAAGTCCACTACTACCATGATAGCACTGTATCTATGAGAGTCTGGCAGTTCCACAATAAAGTCCACCAAAGCTATGCTCCAGCACTCAGCAGGAATAAGCAAGGGATGAAGCTGACCTATAGGAGGCTGATGTTGAGGCTTGGTCCAGAGACAGAAATCACAAGTACTTGTATAGGAACCAATGTATTGCAACATCTGAGGCCATCAATAGTTGCAAGAGACCAGCTCCAGAGTTTTCTATTGGCCAGGATGTCTAGCAATGCAAGGATTATGGTGCTGCTCAATGATTTGCCTCTGGAGTTCAGAGATGTTAGAGACATAGATGTAACCTTAGAAGGTGAGGAGGCCATTGTCTAATACACATTTGCTGGCATGTACTGACCTTATTCTGCTTGCCCATTTAGCCTGCAATGCTAAAGCAGCCTTGGCCACAACATTTTCCTGGGCATCTTCTCTCTTGCTTCAACAGATTTCTCAGAGAATAGTTACTTTCTCACCTTGAACTGCTATGCCATCCATAGTATAAATGACAAAGAGTTCAGGTTGGAGAAGAACAATGTTGCTGTTATTATCTGCTCCTGATCCATGGTCAGCCCATCAAAATAGTGCATCAGGCTTGCTCATGCTTTATCCTGGCTTGTGATGTAATGAGAAGTCAAAGTTGGCCAGATACAAGGACTATCAAGCTTGCCAGCAGTAGAGCTTCTTAGCAGTCTGGAAATACTCAAGGTTTTTGTGGTCTGTCCAAACTTCAAACTTGTGCTGAATGCCTTCAAGAAGTGCTACCATTCTTGTAAAGACCAAATGATCACAAGCATTTTCTTGTTATAGATCTCATAGTTGCACTCTACTGCATTCAGACTCTTGGAATAAAATGCAACAGGGTGCACTTGCTATTGTTTTTGGACTGTTGAGACAGAACCACTCCAGTAGCAAAGTCTGAGCTGTCTGCTTCAACATGAAAGGGAGAGTTGTCATCAGGAAAGATGACAACTGGCTTAGAGATTGCTGCTTGTTTGAAGGCATTGAAGGCTATCTGCTGTGCTTGGCTCTAGCACCAGGTAATATTCTTGACAGTGAGATCAAAGAGGGGACATGCATAGCGAGAGAAGTCTTTGATGAACCTCTGATAGAAGTTGGGGAAGCTCAAGGATGCTTGTACCTTCTTCTTGTTCTTTAGCTCAGGCCACTCTGGCACACCAGCAACCTTGACTGGATCCATCTTGGCCATTCCATGAGAGATGATCAGCCTAAGATATTCAACCTTAGTCTGCTCAAACTCACACTTTTCTTGTTTGAGGTAGAGCTGGTGTTAGTGCAGGCATTCCAAAATGAGACATGTGATGTGTCAATGCTCCTCTAATGCCTTGGTGTAGATAAAGATGTCATTGAGGTATACATAGACAACACCTTCTGCAATGAGGTTTTGGAAGATGTTGTTCATTATCATCTGAAAGGTGGCAGGGCTGTTGGTGAGGCCAAAAAACATTACCAAAGGCTCAAAGAGTCCATGATTAACAGAATGCTGCCTTCCACTCATCTCCTTCTTTGATGCACACATTATTATAGCCCCAGCAAACATCTAACTTGGTAAAGTAGTGCACATTGCAAAGATTGTTGACAAGTTCTGAGATGAGTGGCAAGGAATAGCAATTTTTTATAGTCATTGCATTTAGAACTTGGTAGTCCTGAACCAGATGAAGCAATCTATCCTTCTTCTTAATGAAGAAGACTGAAGAGGCTATCAGGGACTTTGAGGGGCATATTTGACCAGAGTCAAGATTCTTCTACAGGAAAGCATCCAACTTATTCTGCTCTTAAGGAGCAAAAGAATAAACCTTGCAGCTAGATGGTTTTGCAGCAAGAGTGAGCTCAATTGCATGATCCTACTTCTTGCACTCAGGGAGAGAGTTGAATGATGCCTTGGAGAAGACATCCTCAAAGTTCTGTAGAATCCAAAGAGAACAAGTCTAAGGATCCCTCTGCCAGAGTCCAAGAAAATAAACATAGGTCATGTGTCTGGTGGCTGTGCTAGCTCCGGACTAAACTCTGGACTAAACGTAAATAGTCAATGGAATAATGTAAGTATGGGAATACCCAGGGGAATAGATATGAGAAAAAGGAAAAAGAAGGGGAGTCCCCTGACAGAGACTCCATGAATAACAGATTAGGTGAAGAGTTGCCCACAGCATTCTTGGCAACAAGGAGTTGTACCAGTAGCTCCTCCTGCTCTGTAATGGACAAATAGCATACCTGTAGGTCCTAGGAACAGTAGCATGCAAAGTGACTAGGCTTCTCACAGTGACAGCATAGCAATAATATTGATAGCATTGGCAAGAGGATCTACATTTATGGGTACTCCAGAAGGAAGTGGATGAGCTGGAGCTGCTGGTAGGGTGTGCACTAGTAGAGGAGCAGGGAACACTGGGCAAGCAAGAGATGCTCCTTGATCTTGAACCACCACATTTCCTTTCAGGTCCTAGTTGGTTTGAAAATTTTAAAGATTACCTATTTCTTTATTTCAAAACCTCTTGCCTAACAAGCCCTTATCTATTACCCACATATCACTGCTCAAAAACCACTACAATCCAAGAAGATGTCTCTGGTCAACAGGACATCCTCTAGAACTAGTACTGAATGTGCCAATATCTCAGACATCCTGCCCTTGCTACAACAGCTCCTGATGAGAGCCAAGATCAATGCTCTGATGGCTGGCAACATGAGACCAGTAAAATCAGCAACTGATGCCAGATGATAGATGGAATCAAAGGAGTGAATCCTTGCTGGAGAGCCTTATAACCACACAAAGCTGGTACATGTGCTGATGACTGCGGTGCTGATTTCCAAAGGCCTGAGAAAGCTCAAAAACAATGCAAAAAATGCAGTCCTTGTTGCAGTTACATTCTTGCTGGAAGATGATATCATAGATCAAACATCTGAGGTACTAGCAGGAGCTATAGCATTCAAAGTCCTCATTTGTGTTGGAAATGTTGTCAACTGCCTGTCATTGTCCTCCAAATTTGCCATGGCCACCAGCACTTCTCAGGCTGAAACCACCCTTTTCCTTAAGACGATCTCATCCCAACTTGAGGCTATAATGGCTACACTGAGCAATGTGGCTGACAAGCTAGCAATAACCACTCAGCAGACCAGGGCCCATTGTAAGGAGACACCACAACCATTATGGGCAGAAGTAGCCACCAATAGACAATAGCAAGTACCTTGATTAATACTGAACCAGTCTAATCCAAACCTCACTATCTGGCAAACCTGCATGCAACAATGCCTGATATGAGGAGTGAAGATGATACTGATCAAAGTTGACACTATCTGTACAGATGCACTCCAAGATTGCACACCAATTAGCAACTTTGAGCTTGGGAAGAGGCTGAACATGATGCTTGCTGATGTCAATAGTGTGATGGTAAACATGGCTGCAATTGATAGTGTGGCATCCATCCCTGACAAAATGATGGTGCAAGGGATCACAGCACTAGAAAGAGGAGCATACCTCCTCAAAATAGACTCAGCCAAATCAGCAGCACAGTTTTATAGTTACACACAAGACTCTAACTGGGAAGTAGCCAAGAGTTGCCTAGGCAATTCTGCATGGGTCATCAACAAGGCTCACATCCTTATCATATGCTTTGTACCATGTGGAGGGATCTTTGATCCCTCTAGCACCAAGGATATTGTAGCATTCAAGTTTGAGAATGGCCTGCAACCAGGTTCAGTCACCTCAGCCACTTGGCTGAAAAAAATTGAAAACAGATTCCCAACACAGTTGGTGGCCTCACTCAAAATGGCCTATAACTTAGCAGCAGCTGCTAACAAACTCCTACATGAATGTATCTTTATGGCAGAGCACCACATAGCAGTTAGAAAGGACATACAGGAGACTCTTTGCTGCAATAAATGCCAGAAATTTGGACATAAAGTGCAAGAATGCTGGACAATGTGCTCACTGTGCTAGCAAGGACCATAAAGTTGATGCCTTCCCTCAGGGTTTGTCACCCTAATACATCTCCTGTAGTCGTGACTCAATCCATGTGAGCTCTGTGTGCAGCTGCCCCACCTTCAAGAAATGCTGTAATGACCTGGACATTTGCTATTTGGAGAACAGCATGCTATATTTTTCTACAGGCAACCCTGCCACTTAAGTCTCAAACCCTAAGAACCTGCCAGCAGCCCCATATGGAGCCACTCCACAGATTGACCTCATGCTTCTCCAAACACCAGAAACCAGCCAGCGCTACCAAGTGTCAATACTCAACTTTTTGAAAGTGAACCCTTGCGATTCACAGGGCTCTCAATGTTGCAAAAATGCTAGCCATAATGAGGGCAATGAGGGGGACAAGCACAAACTCTTCAAAGCAACTATGAATCTGGCAATAGAACATACAAAAGTCAGGTGTGGCTCAGGCTACCTTATTCACAGTGGTGAATACTGACAAATGGGATGTCATAGCCCTACAGGAACCATACCTCAATAAATTAGGCAATACAAGAACAATCTCTCACTGGGTAGTTTGCTACTCTCCAATGCATTACTATGAAGGCTCTGCCTGAACACACTCAGTACTACTAATAAGCACTAATATTCCAACAGATTTATACACCTTCTTTGATATAGTGTTATCTGACATCACAGTGGTCCACTTCAACAGGGATTACAGGCACCTTGCCCTCTTTAATACATACAACAATTGCACCCATGACAACAGCCTCTGCATGCTCTTGTTGTACTTTGCAACTAATGCTAGTCTAGCCTGCCCTATAAATGAGGACCACATGCTATAGTTAGGTGACTTCAACAGACACCATCCAATGTGGGAAACAGTTGAAAACAGGGACCTGAACTCCTCAGAGGATGACATAGTGGTCCTGTTACAGCTACTTGGAAGGTACAACATAGAGCTATTGCTGCCACCAGGTATGCCCATGCTGAAGGCATCCTCAGGCAGATTAACCTAAATACTGTGATATGGATAACCACCTAGCAGAAGCAGAAGCTAATAGATTGAACCTCATGGCAGAAAAGATTTAGGAGGCTAAAAAGACACTGGGACAAATGGCTGGAAGAAATTAGCATGCAGAATGTTTATCTAATCAACAAGTACATGACATGCAAACTGATAGACATGTTCTGAGACAGGATCCCAGAGCTGATATCAGATGCTGGGGACTGGAGCTGGCTAGCAACAATTAATGTTGAGAAAGTGCATGTCCTAGCTGAGCACTTCTTTTTCCTTTTACCTACCTCTCTAGATAGTCTATCTACTGCATACCCCAAACCACTACTAGACATGAAATTCTTCAGCAAAAGACAGATACTCAAGGCGCTAGCACAGCTGCAGCCATACAAAGCACCAGGTTCTGATGGAATACCCAACATAGTGCTCATGCATTGTGCAGACACACTGATGGATCACCTTTACTTTATCTTCTAAGTGGTGCTTGAGTTGGAGGTGTGTCACAAGAGCTGGTTGATATCAAACATGCTAGTGCTGCATAAACTAGGCAAACCAGCCTACAACATCAACAACTCAATGTTTCTAGTGGTGGTAAAAACCCTTGAGAAGTGCTATCAAATACTAGTGGAAATGATGCAATGAGTTGATGGCAGTTTCGACTGATTTGCCTCTCATAGATCACCATTCTCCCTTGATAAACTAGCCATAGTGAACTTCCCATGGTCCCACCACAACCAAATGCTGGCAGACCTAATATGGACCAAAACTGACACTAATGGAGAAATCATCACACAGACAGTAGAAACAAAGCAAGCCTACAAATACCTAGGAGTGATGATGGACAGCAAGCTGAGATGAAATGCATATTGTCAGAATGTGGTGGCAAAGGCAACTTGGTAGTCCCTGCAAGTAATGTACCTCACAAGACCATATGGAGGAATGCTACCAAAGAGCATACAACAGCTGTACAACACAGTTGCCATCCCAGCTTTCACCTACATAGTAGATGTTTGGTATATGGTGATTCATGAGGCCCCCTTGGGCAGGTGGAGATTAGGCTCAGTAGCAGTGACTAATAAGCTGATCTCTCCACAGCACAGGATAGCATAAGCAATCACAGGAGCTGTAAGCACAATAGTGGGTGACATTCAATGAAGGAACATACAGTATATGAGGCAGAAATCATAGGGGCAACACTAGGTCTTCACCTACTCTCATCCTTAGGCTGCAACACACTGAAAAAGATGGCTATGGGGAGCAATAGCTAGGCAATAATCAAGGCACTCAACAACCAGAGGCTACACCCCATGCACTACCTCTTAGACAAAGTTCACAATGGTGCCAAAGATATTCACCTCAAGCAGGATCACATAAAAAAGGCAGTAGAGTACAAATAAGCACAACAAAGAGGTGAACAGTGGAGAGACAGGACCAGAGGGGTCATCAAACTAGAGATGCACTGCACACCTAGGCATGTAGACTTTAGACCCAATAAAAGAGTGGATGAACTAGTAAAGGAAGCAGCCTAGGAATCTATGAGCGACACCAACCTACTACTATATCTGCAATGAAGACCACTGCCAACCAGCATCTCAGCTGAACAGCAAGAGAACAACTAGTGGCTTCAAAGCAAATGGACCAAACAATAGAAAAAATCACCAAGATACACAAAAATCAGCACTTTCAACAAGGCCCTGCCCTTCAACAAGTATCTCAAGCTCATCACAGGACTTGACAGATCAAGATTATCAATATTGACACAGCTCCAAACAGAACATGTATCACTGAACTAGTACCTCTTCTGCATTGACCGTTCTGAAAACCTAGTCTGCCAGCACTGCAGAGGACTGATCATCAAGACTATCCAACACTACCTGTTTGTCTGCCCACACTACTAACATGAATGGCATGTCCACTTCTAGAGCAAACTGTGCCACAAAGCTGAGTCAAAATCTTGCATCCTAGCATCAGCTGGCACTACTAAACATTTGTTTAGATATATATTGGCAATGAAGCAATTTGAGCAGATAGAATGTGCAAAACTGAAGAGGGACAATGTAAATAGCAAATGAAGGGAGCCTAGGGGGCATAATGCACAACTTTATTAAAACTTAATTCAACATTATCTTAAATTCTAATCTTGGCACCAGGATATGGCCCATCAAACACCAGGACTAACCATTCTTACCAGGTGGGCTCACAACTGCACTGCTCAAGCCTACTGCCATGCATTATGTGTGCACAGCATTTGTAGCCACAGGATTTTTCTCATATGCTACCTTACACACAGGGATACTAGGAGCGGGAGATATAAAATGGTCAGAAAAAGCTGACCTGCTTATTCTCTGCATATGCAGGGGGGCATGGTATTCTTCTGCTCTTGTAGTGTTAGTTAACTAGACAGAGGAATGTGCACTATGGCAGTGTGCCCTGCACAATAAATTTGATTCTTTTTTTAAAAAAAAACTGGGCAAGCAGTAGGAAATAGGTGGTGTGGACATTATAAGTCTCACTTCAACTCCATAAGCTGCCATTGATTTCATGCTACTTTGTACAAGGACTTGATCTGATCATCATCTGGTCAACCTTCTGCTAAGCCATTGAAGCAATCTATGACAATATAGTGTAGACCATCTTGAAAAGTAAGGCATAGTTGTAGACCATTTGGATAACTAGCCTGCTTTACTAGTGCATAGAAAGCGTTGATGTACTCATCAAGAGATCAGTTATCTTGTCCATACTATCCTGGTCAAGGTTGTGGAGGGAAAGGGCAGCAGTCTTTACAGGATCCAGAGGAAAGAACTTGGCTTGGAGATTCTCCTTAAACTCCTCCCAGTTGGCAAAGCTGGTCACTCTACCAAGACAACAAAAAACTCAGAGTGCATATGTGGAGGCATGACCAGTCTTCATGTAGGATAGGATTCAAGCAATCTTCAGAGTATCAGAGGCAAAGGATTCACCACTCAGCTGCATGTAGGTGAGGCAGAACTGAAGAAATCTTTTCCCTTGCTTGTAGTCACTATCATACACATTTATAAGTGCAGACCAAGAAAGGTGAGCAGGAATGCTCCCTGAAAGGTTCAATCAAAATAGTGTGCTCAATTTGGGTGGTGCAAAAGAGGTCTGGGGGGCAGAGAATAGTGGGAGAAGGCACTTCAAGAGAGCCTAGAGAGATTGAAAGATGGTGTCAGTGACTTCATCAAGATGAGAAAGTTCTGTAGTAAAGAGGATTAGAGAGGCTTGAGTAGATTGCACTTGAGTCTCTAGAGCAAGCAAGTGATTTCAGGTCTTATTCTGAGGGGCAGATACATCAAAAGAAACACCTGAAATGGCTAGCTTAGTTATAGAAACTGTATAGGGCCCAAAGACAATGCAGTGGAGGAGGAACTTAAAAGGGGTGAGAATAGTTTAAGCAGTTAAAAAGGGCTCCCAGACCAAAACCTAGAGAGTTGTTCTGCTGTAAGGTCAATCTCTGGAAGCTATATCTAAGTCACACAGCTGGAAAAAGGAGATTCAAAGTATATTCAGTACTATCTAAAGTTATATAAGCATAGCTATACATCTGGTAGAGGAAGATCCAAAGAGAACAACTCTGGAAATTCTTTATGCCAAAGGTGGCACTTTCAAGGCTCTGAATGCATGGGAGCTACTGTACAGAATACCAAAAGCCTCAACTCTAACCTAAAACAGTAAAAACCTGGAGATTGTCCAAATCCAGAAGTGGCTGTAATAGGAAACTAACAGTAAATGTCATCTGAGTTTTAAAGAACTCCAGTGCTTTATGATCTGTAATTATATGAATCTTGTAGCCCATAAGATTATTCTCCCACTTGAAGAGAGCTTGCAATATTGTCAGAGTTTACAACTCATATATGGCATTGTTCTGCTGAATAGCAATAAACTTCTTTAACAGAAACTCTGCAGGTCAGCATTGCTGCTAGTGTAGTTCCTGGCCAAACAATGCTCCAACCTCTGTTTTTGATGCATCATATATAAGCCAGATTGATCCTTGAATGCATGAATTAATCAGCCCTATGACTTGCATCTTTGCACATGTCTGCTTTACCATTTTAAAGCAGCACTGGTGTAATGACTGCTAGTTCATCAATCTCTGGAATGTAGCAAGCACATTGCAATTGCCTATCTGCATTATATACATCACTATCAAGAATAAAAACAGAGTCTTTGAAATATAAACTTGTTTATAAGTATTTGTTAGGTCTATCTTTGACTCAAACTTGGCTTTTGCAATATCTTTGTGCATTACTTCTTAATCAGGCAGTGGCATTACATCTTTTTATAGTATTGTCATTGGATTGCTGTGCATCTAGTACTGTTTGGAACATATTATTTTTCTTAGAAATGCATAGTAAAAGTATGGCTTGAGCTGCTAAATGTGCTTCTTACTAATGCATATTGAGATATCAGTTGATTTTCTCATGCAACTTGTTTTGCAGCACTCACAGACATTGAGGAAGATAATATTTATACTGCTTTATATTGTCAATCAGATTAATCTCATGATTAATTTCCTGCCATAGTGGTAATGTGTCTTTTATGCTATTGACAATGTCAGCAAATTCCTGCTTCTACTGCTTCTGCAGCTGTGATATGTCAGCCTCACTCAGGCCATTTTGCTTTTACTTACTTTTGTCATACTTTTGCAATAAGATTTGCATCTCTTGATATATAGATAGCATATACTCAAACCTCTCTTGCAGAGTGCAAATGCACTTCACTAACTCATCTTGCACATCCAGATGTGTTGGAGCATACTGGCTTCACTGAGCTAATATCAACTTTCTATCAAATACAATCTCTTTGGATTCAAATACTTTCTCCTTGGACACCATCATGAACAGGCCTTTAGGTCTTTCTTGAATATACCACTTATGTGCTCACATCAATGCTACTACTTCTGTAAGGGTGACCTTTGGAAGCTATGGCTCAGTCACACAGCTGGCAAAGGGAGATCCAAAGTGTATTAGTGTATGTATAAGTAATAG
>JAGGAT010000629.1:0-21729 GCA_017657195.1 Termitomyces sp. T70a | reverse complement strand
ATGCTTGAAAGAGTTTGGCCTCAGACCAAGTAAATCCCAGAAGTGTGGCATGTGCTGTCCCTCAAACCAAGTAGGCAGGGTCTGGAGGATTGAGAAAGTAGCAGCTGAGGAGCGAAGAAGTAGTGGTGAAATAGTAGTTTCCTGACACTGGTCAATTAAGAGATTATTTTATTTCACAGATTGGGCAATTAATTCAGGCTAGTTGCATTGTAAACTATTAATAATGTTCAAAAGCTGCTAAGCATCATCAAAATCAACAGCAATCTAGTGCTAAAGGATTAATGTGTCAAGTGTATGTTAAAGCAGAAACCTTGACAGAGTTTTAGTGACACACAAGTGATAAAAAGTAAGTAAAAATAAGAAATAAGTGCTCAGTAGAGCTAAGAACTACCTACTAGGCTATAAGTG
Organism: Termitomyces sp. T70a; assembly: GCA_017657195.1. Classification (NCBI taxonomy): domain Eukaryota; kingdom Fungi; phylum Basidiomycota; class Agaricomycetes; order Agaricales; family Lyophyllaceae; genus Termitomyces; species Termitomyces sp. T70a. Next base: position 21,321 of record JAGGAT010000629.1, on the reverse strand, counting down.
CTTAGAGCACAAATGTGTGAGTTTTTAAAATAATACCTAAGAAGAATGTCAGGTTCTGCTGATCCAGAGGCCTTTTTCAAAGAAGCAATGCCCTTACAAGGCAGACTCAAGTACTGAACTACATGTACTCTCAGTATCAAGTGCTCTGAGATGTTGTCTGAGGCATGGAACAGTGAAATGAGCAAGTTTCAGGTTTAACAGCTTGCTCTGGGGCTGAGAAAGTTGATTTAAAACAAAGGTTGAATCAAGAATGGAGTTCCTTGATGAGACCAGAATAGGTTTGTGAGTGTGTAGTGCATGCCAGTCAATAGAGTGCATGCTGAACAAGTTTAAACTGAAGGCAAGTGTAAGGGCAACCTCTGGAGGCTACAGCTAAGTCACACAGCTGGCAGAGGGAGATTCAAAGTATATTCAGTATTATCTAAGATTGTGCAGGCATTTGACCCTAACCTAAAACAGTGAAAACCTGAAGATTGTCCAAATCTGGAAGTGGCTGTGCTAGGGAACTGACAGTAAATGAATTACAGACAGAGAACCAGCACAGCTAGAGTCCTAGTTGTACCAGCAGATAGGGCTTGAGGAAATGCATAAAGAAAAATCATAGTGAGGGTGGCCAGAGAAGAAGTAGAGGGTGAGAATGAGAGATGAAGGAAGGGTCTCAATGCAGCTGTGCTGGAAGACTGACAGTAAATGAATTATGGACAGAGAACCAGCACAGCTAGAGTCCTAAAAGTGGTACTGGCCAGTAGGGCTTGAGGAAATGCATAAAGAAAAATCATAGTGGAGGTGGACAGAGGAGGATTAGAGGATGAGAAGGAGGGATGAAAGATGGGTCCCCTGACAGCAAGTATGAGAGAGACAAGAAATAGCAAGCACAGAGAGAGAACACAATGAGGTTTATTGTAATATCAAGACTACCATACATCAGAGCTACCTAGGGTCTTTATAGACTACAGATATGAAGTTGGGTGTCTAAGGTGGTCCCAAAGACTCTATGAGTAGCAGCAGGGCAGAAGGGCAGCTGTATTTGAAGAGATCACATGAGCAGCCCATGAAATCAATGGAGATCTGAATGGACAGCCTTTGGCATGATATGTAATAGCCAGGTGATGGCCAGGCACTACTTGTTTAATGGCAGCAAGAGGCATGATGCTTGATTGCTGGGCTTCAGCTGGGTAATGCACATGATAGCAAGTGTGATCTGGGTGGTGGGGAGGTCAGTATGCATTGTGGCTAGTGGGAGAGCTGTGTGGAGTCCTGGAGAGGCTCCAAAGGTGGTTGGGGGTTCTAAGGAGAGCTTTCAGAGGAGGGTCACGACAAAGAACAAGTAGAAGCATCAATGTTGTTCTGAAAGACTTATAATATTTTTATAAGCTAAACAAAAGAGTCAATGAATGTATCATTGAATATACTAAAGTTGACTAAGTATAATATTTATACTATTAGAGCAAAAGTCTATTACAGTGATTCAAAAAAACTATCTCAATATTTGGTCATTTTGTAAAGACTTACTTAGATAGTGACAACCACTAAATGATTAATTTCCAAATTGATATATGTAAAGATCCTATATACTGGCTTAGAAAGGAGTCATTATGTGATTCCAATTAAAACTGATTGTGTAATAAATCAAACAAAATATTCAGTCATTGGGATGGTTTTTGCAGTTTGTTGGAAGCTCATATGCAGCCTTCATCCTGACCTCATTTTTTCAGTTAGGGCTCTAGGTATATATAAATAACCTAGCCTCTGCTCTAACTGCACTTTGTTCAGTTAAAGCTCCAAGGATGTATAACACTTCAGGATATGGCAGATATTTCTGGAGAAACATCTATTAAAAACAGGCCATGTGATTCTTGATGAGTGTTTCTTCAGAAACTTGCATAAAAATTTCCTAATTAGGCAATTTTTACAGGATTTTCTACAGAAATACTCATTAGAAATCACATGACCTGTTTCTAATGGATGTTTCTCCAGAAATCTCTGCCATGCCCTGAAGTGTAAGTAACTCAGTCTCCACCCTCACCTCACTTTGTTTGATTAAAGCCTTGTGTTCAAAACTCAGGGCTCAATTCCAACCTCAACCTTACTTTGTGTAATTATTATCTTGTGTTCAAAATTCAATGCTTTCAAATTATCAGAAAAGTACTAAAATATGAAGCTATATACATTGGATGCTGAAATTAATAAAAGTCAGTAATAAACAGTAATTGTATAAGAAATCACCCTTACATTTCTTGATATACATAATTTGTGGTCTTGTGATATATTTTCTGGTGACTTGATATGATTGTCAGATGTGCATCTAGAATGTGCATCTAGAATGTGCAACATAAAGTTGTCCATGTACAATATCAAAAGGCTAAAAATCCAATCTAACATGTTTGACTGATTGCCCTTGAAATTTGTTGATAGTTATGGCAAAGGCTAATCAAACTAGAAACTGTCTCCTGTGCAATGGAATAGGCAAATCCTCTTCAAAGACATCCAGATTATCCTGCAAACTTGGCATCTCCACTAATGAGGTGACATCTGAGGACTTGGGTGCTGATATGAGTGACACACATTCTTGTTCCATTGCAAAGTCTTCTGGTTGAATCTAAATTTCTGAGAAGCATAACAGCAACACCAATCTTCAAAGCTAACTTGGCCAAAAGCAAACTACCAGCTCTTAAAGAGTTGAAATATTCAATAGGATATAATGCTAGACCATTAGCATTTCCATCATCAGATTGGATAGAGTCTGCACTATGCAGGATTTTTTTCTTCTCCTGATAATTTTTGTAAAACTTCTGAATTGATGTCATCTATAACAGCATTCTTGCCAGAGAGAATATGCGTACACTTTGCTTACCCGACCTTAGACAATACTCACATACGTGTGTGTTCTTGGGTATCGGTTTACAACAAATTCGATTTAACAACGTCTATATCAGCGTTATTTCTTCTTGAAATATGTACGTGTACACTGGAAACATTATTTCTTCAATTATTCCCAAAGCCTGCGATTCGCGTTCACGTAGTCAGCTAAGCGAGTCTTACCGACTATCTTTGACGGTTCATTCACCAAAACGAATTCGCTACCTTGTGCGGTTTGATGTTCAAGTGCAACCATTAATTGGGCGGCAGGCTCTGAAAGGCCGAGCGCTGTCCAGAAATTGATTCCTTCTTTCTCTGGCAGGTGGACATGCTCTATTTTGCGACCAAGGATTTCGCTGAAGATTGCGGCGGCCTGCAAGATACTTCATCGTTTTCTTCTATATCTGTGATTGATGTGGCTTACTTCGTCATGAGTAAAGGCATCTGGTCCCACAATTATATGATCCGCATTATGGCTCTTTCCATCAGTAAGAGCTTGGTATGCAAGTTCAGCAATATCATCGGCTGCGATGTAAGGAACACGACCGTCTCGCATCGATGTTGGGATACTGTTCTCGTTGCGGATAGAATTAAGAAAGATCGTTGAAAAATTGTCTGTGAGCACACCTTTAGTGTCATCTTGAACCACCAGAGGTCAGGTTTAATACATACCCATGAACCAAGTCGGGCGTATGACCGCCCACTCTACACCACGGCCTTCGATATATTCATGAATTTTGCCCGTGTGAGACCCGCCCCTTTCTTGACGCGTCGAACTCAGAAGCACGAAGCGCTTGACACCTTTGGATATCGCCAATTCAATGAACGGCTCAGCCATTCCCAACATGTCGGACGCATAAGGGCAGACCAAATATACACGATCAATGGTACTGTCAAGGTCGAAGGGAGTCTTGAATGTCTTGGAGTCAAACCAGTTAAACGCGACCCCCCTATAAGGAGGAGGGACATTTCCTGAACGGCAAGCGAGCAATACGGAATGACCAGCTTGTTGGAGACGGCGAGCGATGGGAAGGGCGGTCTTGCCTGTGCCGCCAGTTAAGAGAATAGTCATTGGTGAGCGTCGTGAGAGAATCGTAATCCGAGAGCCCAAGGATCGCAGCCGGGGACGGAGATTTGAGCGTCAATAAGTGACGACACGATTAAAAAGTGACGTATTATGTCCAAATTGCCGCAGAAACTGAAATTCGCGCATGGAGATGGACGCATCACATCAGTTATCAATGAATGTACTTCCAACATCATATACCCTTCTCAGAAAAGGTTGGAAGATGAGGAACAAGAAGCATGCAGGTCTATCGTTCATCTGTCCTCAGAAGTCATGGACCGAAACACTGGAAAGCAGCTATGATGCGGTCACCGCTCAACAAGCCCGATGAGCTTGAGTCAGAGCAACAACTAAGGGGTCATGTTGAGACTTACCTTCGAGTCTACGACATCATACTTCAAGGCTCGCGAATCATTTGTCTCTTGATTCGAGGATGTATTGCATATATAGATTTGGAGTATATTTACAAACGTCATACCTGGAGACAAACTATCATATCTGTGTGGTAGCTTAACGAGCAGGCCCCGAGCAGTATGCGTCGAATGGGCTCACCAGATTAAATTCTCCGACGCTTACTACCTTTGTTTGCTTCAATTACCCCTTCCCTCCGTTCTTCCACCCTATTCAAGAATTCTACTTTTTCAAGATATCCACCCCCTCGACGGTTGGCCTCGAGTTCGTCTTTGAGACCTGATTCTCCTGATGCTTGAACATGCGCCTGCCAATCCATAGCTGATTTTTCAAAAGTCGAAAGTTTTTTTGCTTTTGGAGTCGGTATAGCAGCTAAAATGGTTTTAGATTTGCGGGGACCTGGCCGTTTTACAGCAGGTTTCGTGGAAGTTGAAGGTTCAGAAGGCGCTTCTGATGGAACGTCTGCTGACTTTGACTCAGCAGGCGAAGAGACGACTGGTGTAGAATGATTGTCTCCCTTCTCGTGCCACAAAGGCCATTTCTTCGCATCAGGGGAGTCTGCAGCAACCTCAACCACTTCTCTAGCCAGCGATGTAAGGAGAAACACGAGACGGGAAACATTTCAGACACACGTGAGAGTTTTTCCGGCGAATCGAAAGCGTTTTTCAATCTTCACCATCTCCTTACATGGGGCTGGTTGAGTGGATGGCGCTGACGAAACTGCAGCCTGAAATGAAGCCCACAACGCATCTTTAGCTCTACAATGAATGAGCCATAATCATTGAAGTTAATTGAATAGAATACTGTTGTTTTTCCACTTCGTTTAGACTCGGTTCCCGTGACGGCGATACTCGGGGACGTTTGGAGTGTGGTTCTTCGTCTAATGATTCTCCAGATTCTGGACTGCGCCTTGAATAACTTTTTCAGATCATTTGGACCAAACATACCATCTTCGTGTTCATCATGAGGTACATAATCGTCGTCGTCGTCGTCGTCAGAGCTGTGTAGAGGCAATTGTGTGGCCATTATATCGTGTCCGCAGCTCACTTCGCCAAGTATTGACAGCCAAGTATTGACAGCCAATAGATAGATCTTATCTTATCGCTTCTGCATGCTACAAAGTCCACTCCCTTCACTCAGCTTCAAGGTCGCAATTCTTCTTTAGAAAATATAATTGAACTTCGATATACAGAGAGACAATGCATGCAGATGGCAACTTGTATCATGTCGCAAACGAAGGTTAGAAACTGCTTGGATAAGACTTTCTTTGAATAAAACACCGATCCTATAGACGACAACGCGGATTTTGAGGATTGGAAGCACAATGATTTGGTTTATATTACGCTCCCAGAGTCCAGCGAGCTGGAAGCATCAACTCATTGCCTCATTCGCCGTTCTGTCCTCCAGGACATACTATCAATACCTAGTTTCCCTCAACCCCTACATTCTCCCTCGGACGTGTGCTTTCGCATTGGTCCCTCGAGTCATGGTCTAGGCATGTTCGCAACACGAGATCTCACAATGGGTGACCACATTCTCACTGAACGACCACTCACTGTAACACCCACCACTATACCCATGCCACATTTTGCGTCAAAACTTGAGATTCAAGGGATCACTGGAAATGCACGCAGAGGTGCAATATGTCTCAACTGGGAAAGGACGTACCTCCGCCCATGTTTTGAGCGCATGAATCCTGATCAACAGGCAGCTTTTTTGAGCTTGGCCAATGGGGGCCAGGATGATGGAAGCGGACTCATCTTGGGGGTGATTGGGATCAACGGGTTTGAGCTGACAGATGTCATGGATCCAGAACCTCATTCTGGTGGATATGCTGCAGTGTGCAAGACGATGAGCCGTATCAATCATAGGTATGATGGAATGTTTTATTTTACATTGACTAATGTATGCCTTCCTTTTTATTCCACATAGTTGTAGTCCTTCCGCCGAAAGATTCTTTGACATTGACTCCTTCTCCTTCCACCTCCGAGCCACACGCGCTATCAAATCTGGCGAAGAAATCCTCATTTCTTACTGCACTATTCTTGAACCCGCTTCTTCTCGCCAAGCTTATCTCGCGTCATATGGCTTTACTTGCACCTGCCGTTCCTGCCTGCAACCCACACTCCTATCCGATGCCCGTCGACTCGGTCTACGCGCGAGCCTTGATACGATCGACGCTGACTTTGACGCGTGGTTCGCAAGCCCGCTACTCGCGGACGATCACACAATCAAGATCAGCTTACGCTGGATCAGTGTCATCGAGAAGGAGGGACTGGAGGCGTCATATGCATATAAACACCATCTGCGCGCGATTATGAGAGCATATGTGGCGCTGGGTAATGCCGAAGGTGCAATGAAGTATGGAAAGATACTTGGAGAGTGGGAGCTGGAACGGTCTAGAAGAGATGATATACTGAAGAGAATGGAGAGTCCGGAATACCTTCAAGGATGTCCGGAATGGTGCAAGCGGAAGTTTTGACATATAAGTTGATGCATGCATGATAAAAAAACGTGATCTGAAGACTGGCTCGAAGAATTCGGCAAATTTATGGCTACGCCAACTACGTAAATCGGGATCACCCACGTAAGCCACTGCAAAGACCCTCAAGGATAGCCACGACACCCCATGCACCAGGATCAGGTGGTAACTTCTCCAAGTCACTTGGAATCGTGACATATGCAGCCCTCCCTAGGACTGCTGGCATATACCGAGTGCTATTTGCGCCCTCCTTCGCTGCGTCCACCGCCTGTTCAAGGGTATTTCCTTCCTGGGAAATGCTTTCGCAGAATGGACGTAGGGCGTCAATTATGGTTCTGTCACCTGGTTGTGCTGGTGTATATTTCTCCAGAGCATTCAGTCCCATAACAAGTGCACTTCCCCATTCCTGAGTGGTGGGTGCGTCTCTCGAGTCCTTGAGTGAGGTAGACACTGCTGTGAAGAAGATCGCAAACACTGCTAGCGATAAGGACATGCCTAAAGGTGAACAAAGGTGACAAGAGCTCACAAGCGCCTATGGTTCCTCCCATCCGATCTTCGAGCACGTCCGCAACAAATTTGACCAGTTCAAAACCCGAGATGCAGGATAGATCGATACTTCCTTCGTCAAGAATAGCCAAGATAGCTGGAAATGATATATGAGCGATCTCTTTCTTAATATCCCTGAAAAAGACCCTACCTTTAGCACCGGCAGCAAAAGTTTCTCCGCAATCACCGTCTCCCAAGATGGTATCAAATTCAGTTATGGCCTCTTGGTGGAGTAGAACCGTTTCACATGCAGATCTAATACCGCGTTCTATTCTTTCAGATAAACCTTTCAACTGTTTTGTGACCCTCGGCGATACTGCAGGCAGAAGTGGTGCAGTGTTTGGCGGAGGACTCAATTTCTCGACCCGTTGGGTGTGCCTTTCTGTTGGCCAACTACGGACACCGAGCCATGAAACGGCATCCGTTGGGTCATCAAGAAGCTCAAGGACGGTGACCGAAGTATTCCAATTCGGGGACGCATTGAGTCCTTGTTGGATCTTTGATACATTGAGTATGGAGATCGAGAATCCAGGAGCGTTGAGTGAAGTCATATAAGCAGAAGAATAGATGCGCATCGGAACAACGCCAACCAAAGCTGAGGACACCAGATGTGCAGATGTAGACACAAATGTGTTTGGATTGGTACTCACCCAGTTGACAAAGGACCTCATCCAACACAGCAGCTAGTTCCAGTTGAGACATACCACCGAGATTATTGATGAACAATACGATGTCATCGGTCAGATTTCTGCCCGTGTCACCAGAACCAACTTGCAGGAAATCCTTTCCGGTCCCATGCCTTGAACGCATAATGAGGCCAAGCATTTCCGCAACAAGTTTATCCGGTCCATCCATCTTCTTCCGTACTGCTCCAGGCTCATTATGAAGCCCCAGGCCTATCTCGCACTCCTCCTCTGCTATCACCACAGCGCTATCCAAGTTCGGTCCTCGACCAGGAACATGACAATGGCCCAATCCAACGCCGACACTTGCCAAGTTATGCACCACGACATCACCGAGTAGTTTGACACGAGTCAAGTCCGCGCCTCTGTGAGCAAAGGCGCCTAATATCTTACACACAAGTATGTTGCCTGCGAGGCCTCGGGCACCAACCAGGCTCTTTCGAGCATGCGGCGTAGAATCAAAGGCTGGCTGAAGAAGTGAAACATCATCAGCCACGACGACGCTTTCAACTCTCATGCGGGAAGAGGCCAGAGCCTTTTCTATGGCAAGCCCGAAATTGAGGCGGTCTCCAGTATAGTTGTTTATAATTACCAGGACATCCTTCCACTGATGTACCTGGGTGGTTTGGTCGACCTCAGACAGAGCGGCCCCAGAGGAAGAAGCCAGGTATATGGTCTGTAGAATTTGTTTTGCACTGGGGCTGGCAAATATCTCGCCTGAGACACATGCCGAGAGCATCCCCCGACCAGCGTATCCTGCATGAGCAGGTTCGTGTCCTGCTCCGCCACCTGTAATTACAGCAACGCTGGAAAGTGGGTTGCGCTCCGAATCCGTGCGGGCGTAAGTCTCTTCAGATACAAATACTGACTTGGAAGCTGCGTGTCTGATCACAGCAGTGGGTGTGGCACGCTGATTTGAAATTAAAGAGGACTACTTACAACTTGAGTGATGGATTGAGGGCTACAGCTCCTCTGAGAGCCTTGACGACTAAACCGTCCGCCGAATGATAGATGTGTTTCGAAGACATGGAGGAACTTCGCCATCTTGAGTAGCTTGCAATTTCCCATCCATAATCCTTCGGCAGACCTTTAAATAGGTACCCTTTCCCATAGAAATCTAGTGTACATGCGGAAGCAAGACATTTTTCGAACGAGATTTGAGCGCCGCAAATAGATTATCCACAATTACCAATCATATTACGATATACGCGAATGAAGGAGTTTGACAAGGATGAAGTCGAAGGTCGGCATTATTATTCAGTGACTCACATCTCCACAATATACCTGATTCGTCTTGAGGCTTCCTCAACATTGCAGGCTTTCTGTCTGAGTTCATTTTAGTATCGTATGTACATCCCGTCACTTAACTTTCTCAGCATGATGGTATGACTAGGAATCCTTTCACTGGGCTCAGCTATGCCGTGGTCAGCCGTGGGATTCTGACTGGGTACTGTGGACCTCGCAGTTCCTTGGACTTTGCTATCTTGAAGTCCTCTGCATCCAAGAGCTTCCACCGAGGCCCGTCCCATTCTAAATCTTCTTCATCCTGAATGTGCGTCCCCAACTCGTGTGTGACCTGGATTCAGAGGATGTGCCTCGGTAAATTTATAGTTTTAAGATTAAGAAAATAGCATAACATACCGCCACTGACCATGCCATAGCGAGCCGTCCAGTCCGACCGCGCTTTCCCTGTCCACAACGCAGACATTCAACTCTCACTTCGAGTTCATCCATCGCTTCCTTGGACACATCATGTGGGTCTACTCCGCATAGTTCAATTATTGCCTTTGCGTGACCAGCTGCCTCTTCATCGTACTTGACTTGTAACCCACCAAAGTTCCAGGGTCGTCGGAATAACAGCGCATATTCTGCCTCATCGTGTGATTCATGGCAGTACCATGGTCGATGGTCCAGCGCAAATTTATACAATTCAGCATTGTCACCACTTGGCTTGAAATTATTGTGGGATTCAATCAGGCATTTATGTTGCAATACGCCAGGATAAGATGTCAATTTTCTACACCACTGGCAACTGAACAACGCCATAGCAAGGTCCAAAGAAGGATATTCTGGAGGAAGCAAAGCCTCCAAAAGCCGCACTTGTGACTCGGACCGAGCCTCGCAAGCTCTGGCAATATCCTGCTTATGGGCTACGAAATCGGCTGGCTTCAGCGTCGTATCAATGGGAGTGGAGAAAATCAGCGATCGGAATGGCTCCTCCGCACATAGGTCTGGAAACCCAGGAACACACGAAAGGTGTGGCAATGTCTTCAAGAAATCTTTGTACAGGGGCATCAGGAGTACCATACGTCTTTGAATGACACATTGGCGCTGCTCTTCAAGGCGTTTCAAACGGACACCCTCCAAGTAGGTGATTATACGAGGATGGATTTTAGACCAGGCTTGTGACTTGCTTAAGTACCCAATCGCATTATGGAGAGATGTAACCTCAAGTGTGAACTTACTCTTCTCGGTCAATTCCTGTGCTTTCTTGACTTCGGGTATTTTGGCAATTCCCCATGGCTCGAGATAATCTAGCTCATTGCTCCAGCCTGCGACACCTTCAGTCAATCGTACGCATGGATAGTACAAAGAACAGGAAACCTTCTTGACGAAGCCTCAGACATATACTATGAACAATTTTGAATGATGCCATCGTAATAGAAGATAAAGAAGAACTTACGCCTCTTCTCTCTTGGAGACGATGTCTTTGATCTCATTTTCTCGCCTCATTTTAATGTCATGAACCCATCTTTCGCATTGTGTGGCATGCTGAAAAAAGGACACGTCAAGTCAAAGTAATTTACTACCAATTCGTTTTAACCTTCACACGTTCATCATAGAACTTCCTCTGTGTTTCAATGAACTTGTCGAGAGAGTTTTCATCATATTGTAGTCTGTCTAACTCATGAGTGATCCTCTGGAAGTCTTCTTTCATATAGAGGGTAGCATATACTTCAGGAAGACAAGTAAGAGCCGTCAAACAGGAAGAAGGCCACATATGGACGCACATTTCATCGGTGTGCTGACATACCACGGAGGACACAGATCTGGAAGCTTTTTCCGACTGCCTCGTAGTGCTGAAACGGTCCTGCCAGTGTTGAAGGCAACCATCAGCCGACGAGCCTCAAAGGGAGTTGTGATTGTCTCACTTTGCCTTTATGCAAGTGGCACAAAGCCGCAAACGTGCAGCCCAATGAACGTATGATGTTTTCACCTGACCGCAATGCTGAAGTTCGAAGGTTACAAAGGAGCATCAACATATATGAGCCAACAAGCAACACTTGCATTGCACCAAGTCCCATACAAGAGCAATGTGTAGCTGGGGTACGTCATGTCTTCTGGAATTTCGGGTGGAGGGTCTCGTTCAACGTTCATGAATGCCTGAGAGGAGGATAAAATATAAATCAGCAACAACTGCTCTAGTTGCTTACTCCCTTCCAAATGTGATTCATTTGCCGATTCAACAACATTCCTCGAAAGACTTTATTGGCTCCGGACAAATGGAGGAGATCGACTGGTTGAAGAAAACTGAATATTTCACAGAGAATGTCGAAAGGCATTTCAGTGATCAGCTTTAACTTTCCTTGAATACCTCTTCGATTAGTCCTCGTCTCGTGTCTCGTTTCCGTTTCATTCTGTGTCCCAACGACTTTGCGTCGTTTATGTTGAACCTTTTGGGGCATTGAAGTTGAGGAGTGATCAACCGTAATGGAGGAAGTCGCTTTATTCCTCAAACGGGCAGAAGCGCGCAATTCAGGCATGAGGGCAATAGTAAGAACACGAACAGAAGTACTCAAATATAAGTACTGGGGGGAATAAGACGATGTTGCCTGCCAGACGCGACTTATATATATAGACGAGCATTCATCACGTGAAACGCGCGGCGCCCGTCAGTTGTAACTTAGGCGTGTCAGAATGAGTCAGGACGTTTGGGAGCTCGCGAAGACAGTTCTCGCGCATCCGGACAAAATTTCGCAAAGAGGCAAGCTGTTTTAGCACAGACAGAAATTGTGACTAGGTTCATCGAAACGCGGCGATCATGAAATCTTGGCAAATGAGTCGTGTGAATTTCACGAACATTTCATTCAGAAATACAGTTAATACATAATTAAAGTAATGTCTAAAGACATATACAGGACCTATTTGAGCACCAGTGCTCAATCACAAGTCTGCTCGATACCTATGGCATCACTAATAGAGTCTAAAAGAATGTCGTTGAAGTCTCCTGTAGAATCCCACATAGAGAACCCTTTGAGGCCCTTGTCATTGATGAATTGCCCCTTAGCAGCTTATGCAAAAGGCTTTAGTAAAATCGAAACGTAAAGGGGTCAATAGATTCACCAAAGCTTTTTGCATCATCGAAAGAGACCATGATAGATGCATCTGAATTATAGACAAAGGGCTGAAGATTGAACGTGGATTAGCATCGAAGTTGCGTCATAAGATAGAGAACGAACTGTTTGGCTGCAGGGATCGGTGAAGTAAGAAATATTCTGCAAAGGAGAACCTGATTGGTCAAGGAAACCGGAGGAAATTAACTGTTCGAAGTAGTAAAATCCACTGGGTGTAGCTGAAACGTCACCACAGATATCCGCTGTTTGTATTAGACTAGGTTAGAGCCTATGCATCGTCCGACATTGAAAGAATCAAAACCCACGTTGAGGAGTGGCAGCAGCGTTGTCATTAGGGCCATAGGGAATACCAGTAAAGGTAGAGTACACCGAAATCGAGTTGTTTGCAGACAACGCAGTGGCAGATGAAACATTAAACCCGTGACCGTAAGCCGGGACGCCAAGCACAATCTTAACACACGGAATTCAACATTCATAATTACTGGACAAATTCAGAGACCAACCTTGCTGGCAGGGAAATTGGTAGCTGTCCATTGCTGGATAGAAGAAGTGGCAGATCCGGCTTTAGTCGCTGCACATGAATCATCAAGGGGTGCATTCGGTCCAGTTGTCGGAGACCATGATCCCCAGATATCATAATCCATGATAGCTATTCCATACCAAGAATTGTTAATAATGGATTCGTATCTGTCGAATAAATTCTCACCAATGTAGTCAACGTCTTCAGCTAGGTCAGAAAGGTCTCCGTCTGTGTCCGTGAATGGTGTGGCTCGCACTGCGAGGGTGATCATTTTATCCGAACCCATCTTTTGGCGGAGCTCGTGAAGAAACGCGAAGAAATTGTTCGAGTCATTACCAGACGCGAGGTTACAGGACAATCCGCCACCACCTGGATATTCCCAACTGCAAAAAGTGAAGATGAGGATCAACCAATTGTATAAATTTTGGAGATGAAGCTGGCGTACTCAAAATCCAGACCGTCAAGATTGTTGTTAGTCATGAATTCGTAGCAGGTATTGACAAAACTGGTACGATTGTCAGGATTAACGAGTGCAGAGAAGAAACGTGAGCCCGTATATCCGCCAATCGACACGAGGGCTTTCACATTCTGTCACATCTGTGTCAACTTTGATTCCTGACTGAATAAGCAAAATAAAACGTACATTTTCCTTTGCTAGAGAGACAAACTGTGGAAGGATGACATTATTCGTGTCATCCGGCATTGATAGGGTACCATCCTCTGTAGGAACACTGCGTAGAAACGATCAGTTGATCAAAAATTTTGAGGCGACTTAAAAACGTTACACTTACGCAAAGGCATACGTCGCCACATTATACTTAGACCAAGAGATGTTGCTTGGAGGTTGTTGTGCATTGCGCCAAGCAGGCCACCACGTCGCTGCAACGACATCATCTGTCGTATTTACAACCTGTGTGGAGTGCGACGCCGGTTTCGGGGGTACCAGCCCACAAGAAGGTGCCGCAGACGCTAAAGAGAGGAAGGATACAAATGCCAAGTAAAAGGAGAGCTGCATGCTCGAGTGCATGTGGAGAGAGCGCGAGAGAGGCGAAGGAGTGGTGGTTGTGGATGCGGAGGGGGTCGGGATGAAATGAATTTATAGCAGGAGTTGATCGTATTTATATTCACCCACAGTCCGCACAGGTTCAGCGCTGATTGTGGGGTAAATGGCATGTGCACTTGGCTCCATTGTGTCATTGTCTTCTCGTGTATCAAGTCGTGGCCGTGATGGCCTTGTGCCTGAGGGAAAAAAAAGCTATGAATTGCGCTGGAGAAGCACTAAAGTAATCCAAAGCACAATTTTCCCTCATATGAGCCCCAGAGTCCAAGATAAACTTGTCGAGAATGTCTGGAACTTTGGAAGGACACATTGGGAATCAAGATCATCAACAACACGTGTGTCCCACCATGGTCGATGCATTGGTGGTTGTTGTTCCAAAAAAACAAGTATTGTCTAGACCTTGTCACGCCAAAGAAAAAATACAATGCAACGAACAGCCTAAAAATGACAATGACATTGGGCGGATCGAACACAAAGAAAGAACGTCACAATAGATGACCGCGATCACCCTAATTTAAATCGGGTAACATATACTTATATGTCCATCGTATCCCACGGCTGACAAGCAGAAGATATGCAGACTTCGTGAAAGGACTATTGTATTGCACAAAACTTCGAGGAAATGTATCTTGTCCACGCTTGTACGATGCGAATTGCGGTTGAGTATCCCTTACTTTGAATCCACGGCAACAATGGCGAGCGGAGCCATTCACAATGAGTGTCTCCTTGGAATGGTACAAATCCTGCTGGTGGTTGTCTTCCTTCCAGGCATAGCGCGGTCCGGATCGTAGCTCGTAAGCGGCATTTATATCAAAGCAGGGACTCAGTCTCAAGTATAATGATACACTATAATCCACATAACCACGCGGCAAAGGTACAGGAGCACACCTATTAATAACATCTCGAACGAAAATCCATTAAACTCTACCTCCTCTGCCCAACCCTGTCCCTGTACCGCGAACCACCCCAATACGTGCAGCCAGTTGCCTCGCCTGAAGCAGGCGGAGACGCTTGGAACGTGCAAATAGCACGAACAGAGCGATGGCTGCAAAGATAATGTTGCATGCCACGAATTCCAGAAAATCTGCACGCTCCTGAGCTACAATGCGACCGCAGGAACCCCAGGCGGGTGTTTCGCCTTCTGGATGTTCCGTTTTAAATGCATCAAGGTCGATGGTGACATCCGAGCCGATGCTCCCCGGAAGAGTTTGTGCACCATTATTTGGAGGGCCGTGAGATGGAGGACGTGTGGACGTGGCATTGAAACAGTGCATGAGCTGTCTATTGCCGAAGGGTTGGCAATATGGTTCTGAAAGCTGGTGGGAAATAGGTTCTAGATCTGTTTAACTAGGGGAGTAGAACGTACTTGAGACTTTGGACAGGGCTCGCATTCATGGAATGGTGTACAGGTGAGTGCTGTTTGTGTATCATTCGCGGGCGGGTTGGTGTGGTCATCAACGGCTAATACAAGTGAGAAAAGAGACATTAAAGTTCTATTAGAGACTCGTAAGAGAGCATCGACACACTATGCGCACTGAACGCACAAACATATCGTCGTTGCCAGACCTGACGAGTGGAAAATCATCTGTAGGACATGAACGTGGTGAGTGCGGAGAACAGATACACGTGGGAAAAGCGAATCACCTATCTCTACTCAGACGTACGACAAACGATCACTACATCCTCTGTCCAACAGCCATGTCTCGCAGAGCACCTATTGTCGAGGATGAGTTCGACGACGACACCATACTCCCTCTTCCTTCTCATGTCCTCCCCAACACTGGCACCCGTGGGCCTCTTATCGAGGAAATGCACATCTCGGACGACGAGTTCGAGCCGCAAGCCGGCCCTGCTTCACCGCCCTCTTCCAAGGTACAGTCCAGGCCCACAGCCTCAGGCGCAAATCGTCCAGAGACCAGCTCGACTCTCGACATCACTCCCTACAAAGCGTGTGTGCCTTTGACTTTTTAATGCGAGATTAAAAAAAGAAACAATCGACTCGCACAGATGGACGTGCATCTATCCTATCTACATAGACGCCAAGCGGCCTTATGCAACAGGGCAGCGTCGTGTGTCGCGTGCAAAGAGCCTTTGGTGGCCGCTCAGCAAGGATATTGCGGAAGCGGCCAGTCGGTTAGGCCTCAGCACGCTACACGAGGTTAGTAAAGCACATCCGCGTGATTGGGATAACCCCGGCCGCGTACGTGTGCAGTGGAAGAAGGAGGGACGGCTTGTCAACTCTGCCGTAAAGACTAGTAAGTCGTTCTCCCTCTTACTTTATTTGGCACGCCAAGACGCGCGCCACCTCTTTACAGAGAAACAGCTCCTCGAGATGATCTGCTTGCAGATACAACAACTGAAGCCAGAAAATATTCCTAAACCACCGTACAATTATACCCCGTCAAATCCCACCGCGGTGCCGCCGCCCAAACTCATGACTTCTAGCAAAGGCAAGCAACCTGCGCAGACGAAGTCCAAGTCGCCTGCGGCTCCGCAGCCTAAACAAACAGGTGGTCGCCGGGTTCCTGTACCTCCTGAACCCCTTCCACCTCTGTCAAGCCGGATCTCGCAATATTCTCCTGCGATCTCAACTGGTGTGCTCATCGAGACTGTCAAAGCTGGGATGAACGCCACAGAAAGTCCTATTCCTGGTGCTGGTCCCACACCAGGCGCATCCGGGGGTATACAGAAAGGAAAACGGAAAGTAGTGAGGGTACGGGGATAATATAATGAGGATACATACTTGTTAGGCAATTGTAAGATGTACCATACACATTTGAATCGGGCCGCAATTTTGAGTCCGGCGGAGATTTCCGACATATCATGATGAGAATGATATCGATAATAGCACTGTTGTTAATGACAGTTTTTGATATCTTTATCCATCCTCAATGCTGGACGCACGTCTTCGGTCTTTCTGTTACTATTCTAACAACATTCAACACGTCTTGATATGCTCAACCTAAAGAATAATGTTTTTCATATTTGGTCGGCGGTCTCCTTTCTATCCTCAAAATTGATTATCTACTGTGACCCCACATCGAGGGGATGTCGATACACAGATAATAATTCTCAGTACTGTCTGCTAGTTTATGATCGTAAATATATGGCAGTAGCGTTCGATTGCAATGGATGTGTTGCTTCGTGATCTACTCGTCACAAGAGATCCTACTGGCAGATAAACACATAGGTGTGTCGTCATTACCCAAGACAGTTCATGTAGTTCATACTTTGCATAGGTTCCATTTTTGCCCTCGAGGAATCTCCTGAAACAATCGTCTCACGCTAATGCCAACATCCAGTCCGACAGGATTGCATATATAGAGGTGCCGTGAGTGAATGTCGTTGATGGATTTCCTGACTCACTGTAATGAAGTATGCTTCTAGAGTATACGTCCATAATAACTTCAGTTTATTAGATTGCCTTCTTCTGCTTATCGCAGAAGAACTATCGCCTTCTACATACGGAGTTGGAGTGTTCAAGAAGTCTCCCCGGCCCACATCCCGCATGTCTTGGAAACTTTGCTTTTAGCATCGAATAAACAAATCCCCAAGAGCACAATGACACTTGGTAGTCGGTCTAGACTGCGGAGTTACGGAGACCGAATTTTCAAATTGGCTTATACCAAGGCACCACTGACGCTATTATAAGTCCTCGCCCCACATGCGGATGGCTCTTAATCTAGTCCAGACGGATTTAATCAAAATTGGGCACACGAGTGTCAAGAATGCTACTTCCTGGCAAGGATTTGTCCGTTAAACGATGCCAGAAGGTCTGGGAGATCAGCATCACGTGCAGAAATTATAGCGTTTCCTATCCTGGAGAATCGTCTCAGTTTTCCAGTGCTCTCCACCCAATTCGATCGATCGAGACGATGTAGGTCTGTCTCGGTATCTCCTTTGATACGAACATACATCAACCCCCCTCATTCGTCAATCTGGCCTTGTCTCTTGCTCGTGTCCTTTCATCTCTACTCACCTCTACAACCTCACGGTTTACTCGTGACGCTAGGTTCCTTTGACGAGCATGCCAACGGTGCAGAAGCCATATCACTCCGGTGCTCCGCACGTCTATCATGTGTTGCTCAAGGCAACCTTCTGTGGTGTTGATCACCCTCTATCGACACCAGATGTACCGATACATCAGTACTTGGGCATTAAGTATGCTTCTGTACCTGCCCGCTTTCGCCCGTCCAAGTTGTGGAAGACATACCCTCCAATAGTGGATGCCTCGCATCATGGGTACGTTTCAATCTCATCTCATTGGTTTTCAACGAGCTTATGGATCTAGGTCGATCTGCCCTCAGCCTCGTTCGAGGCTATCTTATGAAGAAACATTGGTTGGCATCTCGAATGATCGTTCCCCGCAGCAGGTCCTGAAGTCGGACGAGTTCGAGTGCTTGAATCTCAACATAACATGTCCGGGTGGGCTCACACCTCAGTCTCGCGTGCCAGTCATGTTGTGGGTACACGGGTGAGTGTCTTCCTATTCTGTATCTACTCATTTTCACTCCTCGGCCCTACGGATAGGGGCGGCGACAGAGGTAGTGGTGCAAGCTGGGTTTATGATGGCGGCCCTCTCGTGAGGAAAGGTCTAAGTATGGGTAAACCAGTGATCATTGTGACTTTTAAGTAAGCTGTTTTCCCTAGAGGAATAGTCTTCTCAATTAACTTTCATTACATAGCTTCCGCATCGGTTTGTTTGGCTTTGCAGCAAGTCCCATGATTCGGGAAGACAACATGGCTGCCGGAGAAGAAGGTGTTGGGAACTATGGCATGTCGCTCTATCTATGTATGATGATGTGGAACGGACTGACCTTCTTGGTTTTCCCAGGCCTGAGAGATCAACGAAGGGCGATGGAATGGCTTCATCATTACATCGGTGAATTCGGTGGAGATCCTGGAAACATCACGGTTTTCGGCGTATCGTCGGGTGGTGCTGATATACTGTACCATCTTCTGTCCACGGCGAATCAGACTCGCCCGGTGTTCCAGCGTGCTATCGTACAAAGCGCACTCGTGGAGTACAACCTTTCGGATGTAGTAAATTCGGGATGGCACCTCTCTCGCGTGCTCTCAAGATTGCGTATCACCACTATGGAGCAGTTCCGTGCGTACGATGCGGATAAGCTCGCGAGTCTTGGCCATTCAGTCCGTGTCGTTGATGACGGCGTGTTTCTTCGACCTGACTGGAAAGATTACTTTTCCAAGCCAAATGACGCACACGCGCGGCATCACTATCTGCTCAAAGATCATATAGCGCGTGCACATAGTCGTGCGAGAAGTAGATCGGCTGTACGAAGCCTGTCGCGCGTGCCTCCCACTCCGGCACATACGCCTAGGTTCGCCTTCCCTCCGAATCTGCAGCCGCTGATCATTGGCGACTCTGCGGTGGATGCGACGCACTGGGAGCACTCAATATCGTTGTGGAACGCTTCTGGCGCGGTGCGCCGCATCAAGGCTGTATGTCAGTCACTGCTCATGGCAAGCAATATTATGCGAGCCTACGATATCTCTCTACACACGCCGGATGAGGAGATATCGGAGCGCATCATGGACCTTGTGAACGACGCCCGCGTCGCATGGCCTACAGAGTGCGTGGCTCACAATGCCAAACGTGAACGAGGAGGCCGTGGCGTGTGGCGATATGTGTTCGATCAGGAAAGTCCCTCAAAAGGTGCTCCGCACCATGCCGCGGACTTGATCTACCTGTTTGATACAGTTCCCTTGCCTCCGTCCTCGCAATCGCCTACTCCCAGCTACCCAGAAATACTCTGCGACTTGTCCGACGATGATGACGAAAGAGAAGAAAGTTTCACGTTGACATTGGAGACGGACGAAGACTGGGCGACGTGTGTTGTCGACGAATGGTCCTACCGCCGCGTACGGGACGCTATGCAGGAGAAATGGATATCTTTTGCTCATGGAGAGGCGCCGTGGAGGGAGGATAGATTCTATGTGTTTGGGCCCGAGGGCGAGACAGGAGAGCGGTCGAACTATATTTTCGAGGGCAGAAGGCGTAAGGAGGTGTGGAAGGACGCATTGGAGCCTCTCGGGATGCAGCTTGTGCAAAAGGTCGGTGTCGAGCTGAGTCGCGGGCCGGTTTGATAGTTTCCTGGAGTGGGCTGCAAAATTAGGGAAGACATCCCATCAATAACGCATACCGTTATGGGTTTATCTTGTTTTATCGTTTTGAGTTGTTCTGGCGACTTCATGCATTCATGCATACGATGTTTCATTTCAATATAGCATTTTCATGTGCAGCCACTTGCAATAACCCTAACCCAAGTACGTGTACTCAATAACATATTCACGATTGTGCAGTAGTAGTCATAATGTAGTGATGATGCCGTGACCATTTTCGAGATGCGTATACGCCACATCTTCTCGGTCGGATCTTGGTATCAACATAATGAGCCTTCTAGGTTTGAATGTTCCCGTAGAAATTTTCATCATTCAAAAAATGATATTTGGACAATCCTTGACATCTCGGGCGAAACGCGACCTATTTCGACAACTTGATAAGCATCGACCGTTGAATGGCCGCCACATCTGGATCCAAATTTTCCAATCGTTTTCAAAAGCTTAACCCGCCAGACCCCTGACGTACCTTGCTACTATTTCGTATTTGGAAATGGACGTACCTTGAATGTGGGTCAAGGTGTCTCATTTATTGTCAATAAAGTGTGAATGGTTGGTTCTAACCGGCTACGCAAGTCAGAGTTCCATTTCGGATCACATTACTATCGCAGCTCGTTTTTGTATCCTTATCGGTCGACGATTTATTCCTACAATGCAAGTCCATTCACAGAGTATCTTAGTCCGTTACACTTCACTAGTCCATGCGATGAGATTTCAAAGACATGTATGCCAGTCAATATATTATAATATTACTGATGATATCAATATACTCTGGATGTATGGTACTTGTTCCAACAAGGGATAATTCTACTCCAGTCATTATTTTTTGTACAGATTGACCGGCATAGACATGCAATGTAAGGCCAGAGTATCTGGGGATGTCACACTTCTATACTAAGTCCCTTGAGTAGTCACCTTGATTGAAGTAACACACGTTCGGGATTTAGAATAAAACAAGTTGGCCAAGACAAACTAACAATTTCCCACAACTAGCAAAAACGACGCAACTTAGGAATCGTACGCATCACTCTTTTGATGTACAGTAGTTCCGCCCGAGCGTCCCGAGAGCCACGGGGATGTCGTGGGAACGCTTCCACAGTGCATATCAGTTCATCTTGAGTTACTATCACGTGTTATGGCTTTCAAAACGGTTGGGAGTTTCAAAATCAGGAATACTAAGAGATCGCGAGCATGGAGC
>JAGGAT010000628.1:0-21752 GCA_017657195.1 Termitomyces sp. T70a | reverse complement strand
AAGAGACAATCATCGAGGGTTGGCCAAGTTGTGTCTGATAACGTGGCTCGTTAGAAGCCTTGGGTATCTAGACACTACAGCTTAAAGTTTTTCTTATCGGAGGACAACTTAGTAGCTCACCCAAAGTCGTCTGCCATGAATTTTCGTGTAATCCGCATGCGAATTATTGAAGACAGGCTGAATGTATAGGTTTGAAATGAGAAACTTTGGATCAAGAGGCATGAAAATTCACCACACGCGGTTGGCACGTGTTGAGGTATCCTCCTTGTGTCGTAGGATACGGTCTCGACGAAATCCATTGGTCCTTGCGAGGAAGAACCGAGTATGACAATTATGTCAACCGAAAGAAGGTGCGAGTGAAGTGCTTTAACTCACGAAACGTTGTATTTGCGCGCTTGAAGATGATTCTCCCTGCAAAAGATTATCAGCTCAAGAGCGGAGATCTGACAGTACCACTGACCTTTTTTGTCCCAAGGCCTGACGCAAATACTTCTGCAGGTGTCGGAACGAATTTCCAAAGCGGAGAGACCTCCATTACCGCAGATCGTTGTCTCTCTCCATCCCAATGTGCTTTACATCTCTCACATACGTCTGTCTGGGTATACGAAGTCAGTCGTTCTGAACATCGGGAACAGGCCTTCGCTTCAAGAGGATTGTGAATTCGCAGCGAACGCGTTGGAGGATCAATATCCATAATCTAGACCATCAAGAGTATCGTTATATGAGCTAGAAATAATCGAAGATATGAGATGAAAGCCCGCTCTAATTGAGAATTGACGCAATCATACACAAGGAGCTCCTTTCCTCTTTGTAGATCACTTGGACAAAAAAGACGCGCGCCTAGCGTCTTCTGGTATAGGCGCTCAAGTTCAGATTCACTGTTTCCCAAGGCTCTGAATCGGCAAATTTCGATGACGCATTTTCAAGCCCCGCATACTAATCAAGATCTGAACAAGTACTTATTGATGAGGCCTTCGCTCTTCGCGTGCTTATCCATCTGTCGACCTTTTTCTGGTCATGGTCGAGGGATTGAATGTTTTTCTTTTTTTCATTCTGGTGCTATATGACTCAGTGCTGTCTGAAGTGATTGTTATAAACAATTTGTTGACGGGTTGGCCGGATGTAGCGGTTTGGTTCCCCGCTACGGAATGACTGGCAGTACCAGAGCCTCCTCCACTCTGAGTAACGGGTCACAGGATTGTAACAATTTTGTTCTAGATGGGACAGGTACTTAGTACTTAGTCCTCATCGAGTGCAATTCCGACGTGTTCCATTCACCACTGGCACCAAAATCTGTTTCCATCAGAAAAAGTGACAAAGAAGTGTGTCATGCCATTTCTTTGGCAACTTTTTGCCTTAGAAAAAGGCATTTTCCATTGTCTCAAACCTTTTTCCCTTGGAAATATGTACATTGGAAATGGCATGACACACTTCTTTGTCACTTTTTCTGATGGAAACAGGTTCTGGTGCCAGCAGTGATTTTAGGCAAAACGTTACACCGGATATAGCCGACGTCAACGAGCATGTGGCCCTGAGGAAAAACAATGTTCGAAGTTGATGGTAGCGTCGACATCGTTGAACCTGTCGTGGCTTGGCCTTCGCGTCGATTGTCGCCTCACTGGAGGAGATGTCAGACCTCGAAATATTCAACTTATGTTCGAAGTTTGACATCGACATTCTTGAGGAGGCCTCTTATGTTCTCTGGAATGTCTGGAAAACTGTCTACGATCCCGCAAACTCAACCCTTCAAGCGTGTATCACGGCACTCATGGAAGATTCAAAATTATATGAAGTACTGAAACGCGCGCATTCGGAGAAGAAGTACGACACTATACGTTCATGGAGTGGGATGTTCATTTCTTCTCGTCGAATTTGCCTCATTTTCCCAATTAGCTTCACTCAAACTGGCGTCACGAGTGAAACATACGGACACGTCATTCATATCCCAAGTCGATAAGATATTGAGAGAGATACGCCCAGCTGTCGCCAGAGTTGTGTCTGGGCATTTGAACTTGACAAGTTGGGTGCCAAAGGTTGAAAACGGTATGGATGCCCAAACCGCGAAACATTTTAAAAGCCTACACATACCCTGTCTCAACGGCAAACCTAACGTGCTTTTACATGACCTCGGTGGCTTTGACACTGAACCAACATTATCTGCGCGTCTAAGCAACATTTTCATGCCCAACCACCATACGTTTGTTTCGACGTGATATCTAGAAATTCGAGTCTTGTATTCATGTCGTACTTTCCAGGTTCCTTGTCAATACTTCTGGTTCTGGTAAAACACGGCTGATTCTAGAAGGCCTGTGCCATAAGTGGGGCTTCTACTTCACATCGTTGGTTGATTCTAGTCTCCTAGGCTCAAGTGACGTGCAAAACAGCATTAGGCACTACGTTCCTGGTTCGCAAGGCTTCAAGTCAGCCCTCCCACCAACCAGCTCTTCTCAACACGAATCGACTCTCAACAGCAATCGTCAGATTGCTAACCGGATCTTCAGTCAATTGTTTCTTGCCCGACTACTTGTTTTCAACCTTTTTGTTGACGTCATGGCTGATTTGGACCTGGAATATTTGAGTGATGCACAAGCAACATTGTACAGACAACGTTGGTTATTGCTGCAGCTTCAGCCCGGTCTTATTCATTCAAAAATTTGGGATATCTTTGATGATATCTCTCGCAAGCTTTCTCAAGCTAGCGAAAGCTACGTCAATACTACAACACAGACCTTACTCTCTCGTGTCCGAAAACTCTGTGTAGACAAAGCCGCGCCCGCTTCTGGTGAAGCACGCCAAACCCCCATTTTCTCTGTTCTTGACGAAGCTCAGTACGCAGCAACGCAACATTCTTTGGCGTTCCGTTCGGAGAATGGAGCTGCGCATCGCCCAATCCTACGAGAGATCGTGCGGGCCTGGGAAAGCCAGACGTCGGGCCAAGGCGTGTTCATGGTAGTCGCAGGTACTGGCATCTCAAAAGATGTTGTTGATCAAGCAATGGCATCCGCTATCATGAAAGAATCAAAGTATCGCTGGTGCTCGGACACTGGCGCTTTCGACGACGAGGCTATACAACGTCGCTATGTAGAAAAGTTCTTTCCCCCAGCGTATTCCTCCAGCGCCTCCGGTAGGCGATTGCTTGAGAGAATTTGGTACTGGTTACATGGCAGGTTGCAGAACCCATATATCACTTAAAAATCGCATTCTGACATTTCTGGTCAGGCATCGTTTCACAGCAGGTTACATTGCTGAACTCTTGAATAACGGCTTTAAAAGCCCACATACACTACTCAACAGATATATAGAATTCTTTACAGACTTTAGACCAACTGATGCCCAGGAATACGTCGGCGCCGAAGACTCGGTTGTATCAATCTCATCACGCTACCGCATAGACTTTCACAAGCTCACAAAAAGTAGGTATCCACTTCACAAAGCCTCTTTTTCCTCTCAATATCGCCTCCCAGACCCCGATATGATTGAAACAATTCATCAACTAACTACTCACTACCTGATGCGCTCTGTGCTTCCAAGAAGCCTCGGCCAAGACGAGAAGATGTACGTTGAGTACGGTTTCGCACGCTTCAAAGACGCATGTACCAATACAGTCGCTGTTGATGAACCCCTTGTCTTACTAGCGGCAACACACTGGATTGACAAGAACTACCGCACAAGTTACAAATTCTTTGCGGAACGTATCAAGGGCCACGATACCTCTTCCAATGGCTTTGAAAACTATCTCGCCTTTTGCCTCAGCCTCGCTTTCTCTCAAAGGCACCGAGTCGACAAGATTTTTAATTTCTGTGGTACTCCGCCGGCTTGGGCACAGCAAGAGGCTGAACTAGTGTCTCTACACCATACATCTGATGGAATTGTTGAATTCAGTCCTGTTCGACAGTCCACAAACTCTGGCCCTTCGTTAACGCTAGGTGTCAATGCCAAAACCACTGATGAGACCTCTGCGTGGCTACAGCACCAGACTTCTGCCCCCATCTGTTTTCCTCATTCGCATATGGGTCCAGATCTCTTGTTCGTACTGCGTTTAGCCGATAAAAGTAACGTGTGGGTTGCTGTTCAGGCCAAGTATTCAATTGGGAAGAATGGCATGTTATCAAGAGTATTTCTTCGTCGAGCTATTCGCAGCGTTACGCCTTCCAAATTTTTCATTGACAAGGTCAGTAGCTTCGCTAATGGCTATCTATTACTGTACCTTGATCCACGCATATCCGTAGGAAGGGAATCCATTCTCTCCCGAGGTTGTTGACAAGACGCTAGATAGCCTTGCTGCTTTACCGCATCGGCGAAACGACGTGGGTACATACAGCTTGTTACGCATCGTCGCATCGTTCCCTGCACATCCGGGACTGAAGCGCTGTCTCGAGGAGGATCCCGATGAACAACATCATCCTCTAGCAAGCCTCGACATGAACTTCCTGAAGCTTTTGACCAAGAGACTGTCTCCAGTCAATTTTTTGGATGGTTTGGAGCAAAAGGCAGTGGCGTCGGGGCAAACTTTGACAAAGCGTGCAAGGAAAAACTCAGGCTTGCGGCCTGTCCCGCGAAAAAGGTTGAAAATCTAAAGAATACATATCATAATGCTGTCTTATTTGTATCTTTATGGTAATATAGTTTCTCTATTTGTGCTCGGGTGAGTTGGTCAAGGTGTCTGTATCACTAACCAATGTGCAGCTCTTGTTCTAACGAACTCTAACGAACTAAGTATTGCGTTTCGTAGAGTTAAACTTTTGATGTGACTCCTGTGTAACTGGTGTAAAACTTGGTTCGACTGGACCGATAAGGTGCTCTGAACGGGTTGATGCTTCAATACTAGGCACTCATTAAGAGCTTGTGTCCAACTAAAAGGTTATTTCAACGAAGGACGAACGTGATTCAAGATACGTATACTTCGGCGCATCTAGCCTAACAGAAGAACGATTCCGCAAGATTGGGACTGAGTAAATCATCATATGCATCACAAGGCATATGATGTCATTGACCTTGACTGTCACGGTAGTTACGCCACAAGAATCAATGTCTCCATGCCTTCAAATCCACAGCGTCAATCACGATTACTGACAGACCAATAGATTTGACTTCTTTCAACTTGTCCTAGAGTACAGACATATTTATTAAGAGCAGGTTAGACACATCTCATCATTTTCAAAAATTGTAGGTACATGAACTGACGATCTGAAAGTAAGCGAAATCATAGTCGGCATACTTTAACAGACTAATCCTCTACTTTATCTGCACAGCAACGGAACATTGCTTCATGTACTATATTAAAGGAAGAGGCAGAGACGTTACTTCGTTGCGGCTGTCAGGCCTACCACCGATGAAAGCCCTATTGTCAGCGCCCAACGTTCCTTCAACATCTTTGAGAGCATTTTGCTTTTGCATCTGTTGTTCAAGCAAAATATGCATTATTTGTTGTTGCTGTTGCTGTAACAGCGTCATTTGATGATATTGTTGTAGTAACGTCATCTGCAATTGTGCCTGCTGCTGCATCAATTCGGCAGACAAGCTCGCTGGTACGTCCTGATCGTCCAGCATGTCTCTAGCACTCTCGAGATCCCTGTATAGTTTCGTCCCCGGCGTATTCATCTGGTACGGCGGTAAAGGCACGGAATAACCGCTTAGCCTCGATGGTGACTGAGATTGAGGTCGAGAAGTGGGAATGTTGCTGATATGAGGAGAGTTGTGTTCTATTTCTGACCTCGAGGAGGCTATAGCATGTTCGGGGAAGGTTGATGCCATAGGAGCATGAATCAACAAGGTATCTGGCCGCTCTGACTGGACGACTCGTGATGGTCGTGGTGGGGAAGCGTTATCCATAAACGCTGGGCCCGATCGTTCCATTACACCCATCTCACCAGGCGTGGGGTAAGCTTGGCCATGGACTGGCTGGACGTTCACATTCGACAAGGCCTGCAGCCTCCGTAACTCATCGATCAAAACCTGGATATTTAAACCTGGAGCAGTCCCTGTAGCTTTCTGTTGTTGTGCCTGAGCCAGCATCAATGCCCGTATGACTTCTTCATACTTCGCGTTCGGAGCACTCTGGAAGACAGCTTCCACATCAGCCCGTGAGATGCCTGGGGAGTTTCTAGCGGAACGGTTGATAAGACTCGCAACGACATCCACGAAGCTCACTGTCGCTTCCGTAGGCACAGGAACACTCGTAGTTTCAATTGCGCTGCTAGTACCAGCAATTCTTAACGCAAGTTTTGCGACATTCTTGGACACCTTTCCCAGTTTACCGCTCATCGATTTGACTTTAGGAATCGAATGTCCAACGGTGAGGGAGTCACGCTGAACCGGTAGCGAAACACTACTGATCTGGCTTGTGAGATTCAATCCAGCGTGGAAACTGGCAGACGATCGAGTGGGGTTTGTAGAGTTCCCGAACGCATCTACATTCAATGCTGTGGTCTGTGCATGTTGTTGCTGGGAAGAAGGCTGTGTATACAACGTCGATTGCTGAGTTCCCGCGCCGATATCCGTCGCCATCGGTTGTTGGAAGGAAGTCTGAGAGGACTCTGGAATACTGAAAGACGATTCACGCTGTTGATGGTAGTAAATCTGACTCGTTGGTGAACCGGGTGGCTGGTACATCCTTGACATTATCTGTGTTCCCCGGGCTGCGTAAGGTGAAACCAGGGAAGTCGGAGAGGCAGGTAATGGGCCCGAATTTGATCCAGAGCGTGGGGACAATGGAGATGATGATCCAAGCGAGGAATCGATGGCGGCCACGTATAGCTGCTGGGCTTTCGTCGTCGGATTGACGCTATGCGATGAAGAGTGATGCGTTGCTGCTGAAGGTGACAGGTGGCTACCCTGGAGGCTATTGTAGATGGTGCTGTTATTAGCGCATTAGCCAAACTAGAGTTTTGTCCGCATCAGATAAGCCTACTTCTGGCCGCCATAGAAGCTCTGTTTTGGCTGTGAAGGATCGCCGGTAGGAGGTTGACGACTTTGCATAGATGCGATGGTGAGGTAACAAGTGCGGGATGCGAAAGGTGAACGATCTGCTAGTTCTTATCCAGGATAACTCCGTCCACATTATCTTCCGATGACTTCTCTAAAAATACGCCACAAGAAATAGGTCTGGAACCTCCAAACAGATGACAGATGAGGATCGACTTTCTCAAGCTTGACTTCATGATCATGATCTTCATCAAAGGATCAGTCATGGAAGTCGGGTGCCAAATGTGTTGATTCAGGTATGTTAGACTTCGATGCCCGGATACGCAAATGCCTGCAAAAGATTTCAAAGCTCAGGATAAGTATATATAAGCATGAGTTTTTAATAGCCACAACCTCGATCAATGATTGTTATATCCTTGAGCTCCTAATACCGGACCGGCGGGCCGTCTCCAGCGCGCTTGTCACGGCCACTGATGATGGTGATGGATGATGATACATCTGAATTGCATCAGTGACTGATTGACATAAGATTTGCAAAGATAAAAAATACTGGGGTAGATTTATTGGAGATGTACTATAGACAGGTTAGTTCAATTTATCTTCCAATATCTTACCTCTGATGACTTGAGACCTGACATGGAGCCACGGTTTTTCTATCTTGTTCCCGATTTTCTGGTTTGATGGTCCCACCTGTCCCTCCTAGTTGTAATCCTACAATATCCGGTCATGTGTCCGGGTTGAATCGCTCTCTTCTTTTGACTACCACTACCATCTTGTACATTGGTACCATTCTCTCTCTCTCTCGCATCGAGAACATAGCCAGGTCCTGTTCCCGGTGTGTTTTACGTTTTTTCCTGAAGTTGACTTCCGCTAGTGGGGCAAACGCGGGCAGGCGGAACCGACTTTCGTCCCCATGGTTCTTATATTTGTCGTTGAAGCGATGGATTCTGTAGCGATAGGTGAACAGATCATTTGTATCACCACACGAACCTAGGCGGGCACAGGCATGAACTAGTTAAAAATGTTTTCCTTCTTCGTATATAAAACTAGACGCATGAATGTTATTTATAGGTAAAAGGTAAAAAAGAAAGTCTGTCCGTTCCGTCTGAACTATAAGTCACACTGCGATACAGATTCCATCAATGATCACTGACAACCACACATCGCTTCCGAAAACTGACATTTTATTACACAAAAGAACGATAGTATGATACACCCAGTTTTACATGGTAGTAACACAGAATATTACTTTGGTCCAGTATGTTATTTCGAATCCCAAACCATTCTCACCTGCACAGAAACCAATTATTTTCTCTTTTACGTACTTCATCAAGGGGGGGGGGGGGCGGCAGTTTGCTTACACTCGTGAGGCTTACTTCGAATGACGATACTTGAAGAAGAAGAAGAAGAAGAAGAAGACAAAGAGAAGAAAAGAAACTTAGCGCTCAACATCGTTATATCCTGGTTCTGCTACTGCCGACGTTGCCTGGGAATTAGTCTGCGTCTGTAGTCTCAGCAGGCTACATCCCTGGTCTAGATGCGGCAGCAGCCTCCGCACCAGGCGCACCTTGTACCTGATGCACCTGCACGGGCATAGGGCCAGGTACAAACTGCGGTGAGGCTGAGGGCAAATAAACGTACCCCACAGGCCCAGCGCTATGTGGGGGATACCAAAAAACCACGCGCTGGTCAGCGCGCGGGGCCACCGACGAGTTTCCACCGCGTGAGGTAAGACGGCCAAAGAGATCCGTCACCATCTTCACACTCGAATCAGGGATGGAAATACCCGTGCCGAACTCGATCGCTTTAGCGATAGCCTGTATCGCGAACTTTCCGAAACCTTTAGACGCTCGACTGATTTTTTCGCTGAGCTTGAGTTTGGGTTGGGGCGCACCGGGGTTGATGTGGTCCCCGCCATGAACAGCTGCGAGCGGTTGAGCATAGTTGTAAAAGTTTTGGGATGTATCCATGTAAGACGGCCCATAGGGCTGTTGGGGAAGATACAGGGCGATGACTGGCGATTGCTGAAGTCCGCCAGTCCTGTCCATTGCGAAGGGACTCAGGATGGGATTCCGAGTGGTACTTCCGGCAGGATTAAAACCCGCCGTAGACTGCTGCTGAGGGTCCACATTCTGACTGGTTGGCGACTGCGATTGCTGAAGTCCGCCGGTCTTGTCCGTTGCGATAGGACTCAGGAAAGGATTCCGGGAGGTACTCCCGGGAGAATTAACACCCGACGTAGGCTGCTGCTGAGGGTCGACATTCTGACTGGTTGGCGAAGTGGGTGGAAACAACGCAGTCGGAGACGACGACAAGGAATACGGAGAGTTAGGCGACGGAGTGGAACATGGACTTAAAAGACTGTGATGTCTGAAGTAAGGTCATAACGGGTGCAGCATAGAACTGCCGGGCATCCGTCGCCGAATTTGCATTGTGTGGGGAAGAATCATGAATTGACGTTAAACGTGGCAGCTGGGTACCTCGGAGGCTATCGTAGATGGTACCCATTAATACCACTATACAAGTCAGCGGTGCCATGAACTTACTCCTGGTCGCCGTATAACGTTTGCTTAGGCCCGGAAGTATCTTCAAGACCTTGCATGGTTGTGGAGGCGAAAGCAATGCAGTACACATATAAGCCTCACTTCGTGCAATTTATAGAGCGGTTACATGAATAAGCCACAGAAATAACTCTTCATGGTCTTCAGAGATATAAAAAGGACCCTTCTATTGTACAGCCTTTCACAGCCCAGTGAGATGGCGTTCACGTCAGCCTAGTACACGAGGCTTACAATCCAAGTAATCGCGTGTAATAACGCTGTTGAGTTCGAGGCTGTCCGTGCTTCTCACATGGCACCAAGAGCTTCTCGTAAGCCAAAGAAACGGCCAACGAAATTCCTCACGAGAGCACTGGAGAGAAACTCGAGGACAAACAAAGGCTCAGCGGTCAGCGGTCAGTGTTACTTCTATGATGTACCTATGGTATGCGTGCGTCCACTGACGAGGTCAAGTTAGCAGTGTCCAAGTGCCAGCGACCAAGGATGCTAATTGCGCTTGATGTCGACCAGGATGATTTGGGCCAGCTGAGAAGGAAATAGCGTACAGGCAGAGCAGATCTATGCTATAGCCGGAACGGATTGAATATAGAAATATTGGCCAACCTTCACAGCTTTGTAGTCAGCCGGCTGTACTTAGACGCTGTGAAATTGATCCACGCTGTCGCTTACCTCAGCAAAATCATGCGGTTATGCCCTACTTTGGCCAAGTCGTTCACACTTACACTTACACTCATGTCAGGAAAGAAGGTAAACCACTCTGCTCAACACACAGTCTACTCTGACATGGCTCGTGCGCAGGGACCGACCGTCAGTCCCAACAAGCTCGCCATGTCGCGGGCACTTGGAGCAGCGTTCCTCACCCATCAAGTCGAGCAGCTCGAGAAGTCCGTGGCGTCTGGTACGACCGGACCTGCTTCGGGGAACTGGAGGAGACAACAGCCGTCTCAGTCTCCGCCCCGCGGACATGGCACCCAGGTGCCCAGCGCAAATCCGAATGGAAACGCTAAACGGCCCCCGATGGCGCCGGGGATCAAGGTAGCGAGCCGGAAGCCCGGAGAAGACTCGCAGGCTGCACGGAAGGCGCGCGGGACGGGGAGAGATGCGGGCGCGGGCGTTGGCGCGAGTGCAGCGAAGGGACAGGCGCAGCCGCACGATGCGAGGAGGAAGGAGGGCGGTGAGCGGGCCAAGGAGAGCACGAAGGACGCGGACATTGTCGTCGTCGATGCCAGCGTACTCGTCCATGCGCTGTATCAACTCAAGAAGTGGTGTCGCGATGGGCGGGAGGAGGTCATCATTGTGCCTCTCGAAGGTAAGCCTTTGCCTCTTCAAGTAATCATCATTAAATGAATGTCCATGCAAAGCCCTCAACACGCTTGATCTCCTCAAGAAGGGAACAAGCCACCTCGCTCAGCGTGCGCGTGCCGCCTCGCGCGTCCTCGAGGCCCAAGTTGGGACCAATCCCCGTATCCGCGTCCAACAAGACGACGCTTTTGTCCTCTGGGACAAGATCGAGTTCAGCGACAGCGCCGCTGCGAACTCGGCACCGAGCACCTCCCCCGAATGGGTTCGTCGCACAATCTGTTGTGCGCAATGGGAAGTCGAGGCTGCCTCCAAAGACGACCACGACCACGACCATGATGGCGGCGAGAGCAAGAACTCTGCCGGAGAAGGCGATAGCGATGGCGAAAGCCAAGCGACAGACAGGAAGAAAGTTATACTCGCCGTTCTCGGCTCCGGATCAGACTCCACCGCGTCCCCCCTGAACGACCACAAGCCCAGTGCGCCCTCCCAGCCCGCACCGATCACACCCGTCCCCTTGCCTGCACCACACGTGCACGTTAACAAGCACGAGCCGCGCTCCTCAGGGCAGCTCGTCGCGCAGTGGGCTGCACGCGCGAACATCGAGCTGTTGAGCGTCGAGCCGAGTGCGCCTTCGGATGAGGAGGGCCACGGCCATGGCCACGGGCACGGGCACGGACATAGTGCCAAGTCGAAGCGGAGGCGCGCCTCTGATGCTCATGGTCACGGCGGGAAGGCCCACGGGTACGGCCTTGGGCAGGGCGCGCTGGTAGAGCGGCCGCCGGCGGTCATGGCGATGATGGAGGTCGTCGCGCAGCCCAGTCGCACCGTCCGCGTTCTTGCACGCGGAGAGAAGTTGGATCCGGATCCTTGATCCTTTTGCATTTGTGGACTCCGTTGTACACATCCAGTCTGAGTTTGGTGAGTGTGGCGTTGTGGCGCCTTTCTTCATGTTTGAATTTTTAAAAAAAATGCTGATGGGTGTTTTTTGGTCGTTAGATACTATCTACAGAACACACTCTAGAGCAAAGCAAGCGAATGGCGGACGGGCACGCACGAACACTCCGACTCGGCTTGGGGGGTTGCACCTAACTAATTGTGATGCGAATGTTGTCTGCTTCCACTCGTCTGTCGTCCCGTCTGTATGCTTCAGCTACTACATCCACCGGTCTCGCTCGTCGTCGTCGTCGCTCGACTCGTAGACCTGGCCTATTACAATTGGTGAGCGGGAAGGAAGAATTTGGGTATCAAGTGTTGGTTTGGGTTTGGATATTTGGCGATCACGTATGTGTGTGTCCCGGACGTTTTTCAGATTCCAAATTTTTCTTTTGTGTCCTGTCATGTCCTATCCATCTTCATCCCTTCCTCCCTTGGTCCCTTCTTCCGCTCTACCCCGTATCACCGTTATGCTGCCATCCTATGTCTCTCTCTCTTCTTTCTTTTTTTGAATTACTATCCATTCTCGCTTTGTATGAACCGTCGACTGGACACGATATGTATCTGTATCTCGTCGTGTATATGCGTCTTTGTTTAATGACGTAATGAAGTTGCTTATTATGCCGCCACTACTTGTCAAGGCTTGTACCGACATTTAGAGCGCTCATGTTTCCTGATGCGGTGAGCTGTCCTTGGTGATGGAGAACACGATCATCCTGACATATTATCATTAGATATTGATAGTCTTTGTACTTGTTGCTTTGAGCCGGATGTGTACGGCATATGTGACTATCTCTACATGTGGTATAGAAGTAGATTTTACTGCTGTAAGTGGACAAGGGTCTGTTCGGATCCTGTCCGACTTCACTCTTCATGCCGAGACATTGATGGGGAGAAGTTATCTCCCTTGAAATGAGTAGTAAGTACTAGTAAGCCGTGAAGCTTGAAATACAACTATCTCCTAATTATGTGCCTTGCCCTTCTTTAAGGTTTGTCGCATTATGCCATCCTCCCTACAATTACACCATTCTCTCTCCTTTCCTACATTCGTCTACTCCATAGTGTCTTCGATTATTTTATCTACCAATCGTGTCCCGTATCCCGTCTCCTGCTTAAGTTGTAAGGGTCCAGATACCTGATTATCATGAGTCATGGAAGTACTCATAGTATGACATACTATGACTACCCTGTAGTCCGGAGTCCCCCCTTAGTCGGATGTCACAAGTATGTCACACCTTAGTAAGATGCTGGTTTCATACTCCGCTGGGACAAGATATCAGACGAAGTAATACAGAGGAGCGTACAACGACATATGTATTTTCAAAACTACAAAACTACAATAAAGAAGCGTGCATCGTGTAATTTGGTACCCATCCAGAAGCTTGACTGTACATAGACGGGCCAGCATTGGAGGTTTACAAATGTACCACTGATAAGTAGATATTCAGCGATGTGGCACTCACCTTGAGATCGCGAGCAGCCTCAGCATAAG
This sequence comes from Termitomyces sp. T70a, assembly GCA_017657195.1. Taxonomy (NCBI): domain Eukaryota; kingdom Fungi; phylum Basidiomycota; class Agaricomycetes; order Agaricales; family Lyophyllaceae; genus Termitomyces; species Termitomyces sp. T70a. The sequence goes on along the minus strand of JAGGAT010000628.1, from coordinate 8,543 downwards.
ACCTATATGTCCCATCACTAACCCCTTGGATAGCAGCCTGCAATCGTTCTTCGTAGTTCTGCGAGCATTACAAACGGCGAGGCATACAGTTGCGGTCGAACAGAAAACTAATTAAACACGACTCATAGATGCGACTCGGATGCGCGCGAATTTCAGACTCCGCCTTGCCGCTCAATCGGCAGGCGTGACAACTGACCTTACCATCTTTACCAAGAGTTCAACGACAAGACCTTGTCTCACCCCAGACTAAGTCGGAAACACATTAAGTACGATGTATTGACTTCTATGCCACGTTTAAAGTGCTAAACATGGCTGGTTGTGCCAGAACCTTATTTTGTCCGACTAAGGGGGGACTCCGAACTACAGGGTAGTCATAGTATTATGTAAAAGTATATCAGATTTCTGACAACACAGCTTATTCTGAGTCCAGATACTTATGGATGCAACTACAAATCATGTAAAGTAATGTGCATAGGTAGTTACAGTGATAAAATGCAGTCCATGTAATGGGCGTGTCTATTGCATTTTTATACATTGAACTTCACCCCCTCAAATCATACCATTTCCTCTCTCTGAGCACAGGAACTCAAAGCACCATGAAGAGATGACAAAAAGGCACAATCAGGGCGCTGATAAAAAAGAGAGAGAGGGACGAGTAGCGTTTAAACGTTCACAACGATGACTACTTCTTAGGGAGTGGTTCAAATGGCTCATGAAGGGGGCGAGTCTTGATATTTGACTTGACCTTCCACACCAATCCACAGTCCTGATCGTGCATGCTATGATCTCGATAATAGAATTCTTCCAGCTCATCGGGAGGAAGAGCAGCCAGATGTCTATTAATCCAGTCCCAACCCATCTGTTCTGCCTGTTCTTCTCGACTTTTATTAGATATCGGAGTATTGAATCGACGCCAACGGCAACCATCCGTCAGTATCTTCCGTATATCAAAATCGAAATCTAGGCGGAGGGCCCAACTATTCCAATTTTCCTCAGCAGGAACGTCAGCCTTAGCATGATCAAAGTTTGCACGGCCCCAGTCGATAAGAACCGGATCATTGGAGGGAGCACGTAGGATGATGTTGTTGAGGTGTATATCATTATGGGAAACACCGTAGTGCCGCAGACATCGTCCAAGAGTTAAGACTTTCTGACAGATTTCCTCTGCATCCTTGCGGGATATATCAATGCCCGGTTCGATCTCACCCATGGTTCGACCGGGGATATATTCCATTAGGAGTCCATCAATGTGATCAATCGAAGGATGCACCTTTTCAGAAGACATAACAATGCGGACTGCATCAAAACACCGGGGGACATAGCCACGCGATTGAGCATCTTCTAAGTATGAGTACGCCATTTTTTCTTTATGATGGACGAAATTGAAGCTGTCCCAATGCCGGAGCTCGCGGATCCATGTTGGTTCCTCCTCTTCCTCCTCTTCCTCCTCCTCCTCTTCCTCCTGTTCTGGTTCGTTATGACCACTGATATTGGGACTTAAATCGGGAGGATGACCATGCGTCTGTATATATGTGCGAAGACCAGCTTGGAACTCGCGTTCGACATCAACGCTCCAAGGCCACGCCGGGTCACCTAGGAACTCTTCTCGCGCATTCCCAAAGCGACGATCAGCAAGCTTCAATATTGCACGAGGAGGAAGGTCAGAGGAAGGACTAAGGTTCTCCACAAGGAGAACTACGGAGTTGGTGGGGGGATACATCCTTGAGACTTGCACCTTGATGGTCTGGTTACGAGCAGGAAGCGCAAGAAGAAGACGTTTGCCTATTTTGTACGGCTCGCATCTTGAAAGAAGAAGTTAGGATGCTTCAGTTCGTGCCTTCGAAGAAGCGATGACGGACTGTGTCCAAGGACTGCCGGAGTCGAGGGTGAATTTGCGCATTGGCAGGCCTAAGCTCTGTCAAGGTTTGCATCAGTGATTTATTGCACTAACCGCTGAAATTTACGGGCACAAGGCAGCGGGGAAGCATTCGCTACTTGAATAATAAGTGGACTTTGAAGTCAAGGTATGCTAAATATTTTTCAAGTTCCGCTCGTCATTAAGGACCCACCGAACCACCGGAAAATGATCCTAGATTTCAAAAATAGCGACATCCGATGGACCTTCTGGAAATAATCAACTATAAATAAGAGACAAATACTGACTATATTCCCTTGAATCTGTCACACCCCTTGCGCATGTCCATTTTGTTGTTCGGTTTCAATGAGTGGTTATGCCCAGTGAGAACGGGATCTGGGCCCCTCTGGAAGTGTCTGACATTGTCTGGATTGCATCTGGGCCAGATCATTGCAGAAAGTGTCTAACATACTGACTAAACCGTAGAATGATATCTTATTGTTCTTAGGTACAGTAAAAACTTAGTCATAACGGACTGAGGAATAATATCTCATTGTTTTTAGGTCTACATTATACAGTCCGATTTCTAACAAAGTCGTTCCCTCGACAAGTGAGAACACCCTTTATGACTGGCTAACAAGAGTTTATTATGATCGATAGTGAAAAAAAGGTGAGAGCGGATAAAGAATTTGAATCAGTGGGCTACTCGGCGAGATTGTGGGCGTGGAGGAAGATCTTATATATCAGGATATCGAACCTGCTTCGATTTGCTCATTGGCAGCGGATGGATCCAATCGCGTGATCAAATTAGTGTATGCATCCGCAGATTTATCTGCCTCTGAATAACACGTTCCCCAGCATTAACTGACATTTAGAGTCACTCAGGCAAAGAAAAGTCCATTGAATCTTGTTCAGCCTCATTTAACAGTACGCCGGTTTGTTTCGTCCAAAACATTACTATATTCCTGTATCCCAAAGGGTCCAGATATGGCAAGGAGTGCTCATAACCACTTGTAATAGAATTGACAAAGCATTGAAACCCACGCTCAATTGTTCATCATATACACAGCCCGGAAGCCAGCTTCTTTGTTTTGACCTTGATGTTCTCCTACTACCCCGCGGTCCCCCTTCTTCAAAAGAGCACTATCATGCCCGAGACTCACAAGAGCAGCATTACGACAATTGACGTATGTAGCCAATCTGGAGCTATGCATTTCTGGTTTGTAAAGCTCACCCGTTTTCTATCAATTAGGTCGGGATCACCAGAGTAGCAAGAGGACTACCAGTGGGCCCTCAAGGTCCAAGTCATGAGCGGGCTATATCAACCTTGAACTTCGCTATCCAGACGATTAATAGCATAAACAATGTGATTCCCCTCCAGGTAGTGAAGGGGGTGCTGGCATCTATTGCAGGGATACTTGATACTGTCAAGGTACAGTTGTGGCGCACATTGACTCAATCTAGGCTGACAGTCTGCTCAGAATGCTTTTGCGAATCAAGATGATTTCAAGGAAATTGCAGAGCAATGCCAGATCATTGGCCTTGTTGTTTGGCGGTCCACATTCCAAATTCCAGAACATCAGCTTGACGACACCGTCCGTCGTGCCTTAGCCGACCTCAAAAGGTGGGAAGTCTTCACTTGCGATTTCTGTGTGTACCCAATTAAATCTCACTTTCCCGATATTGCTAGTTCGGTGGATTACGTGCAGGATGCAGTGAAGATAAAGGCAAACAAGAATTTGTGGTCGAAGGTGTTTCATGTCACAGTCAACCAGGGGTCGATTCTCAAGTGGAGGAACGAGCTGACTCGTTTTATGGTTCTTTTTAATGTAATGGCGATTATTTTACCCTTCCGAAACGCGCTGAAGCATTCACTCAGATGGAGCTCAATATTGCGAACAACCTTAAGCTTTATGACTTGTTGGCTGAATTTCAAGAATTTCGAATGTCAAGGATTTCCAATGACCGAACGCATGTACAAATATTCATCGTAAAGATGAAATCTCATTTTATTTTGCAGCAGTGTTCAAGGACTTGATGTCCTACCCGTTCGGCCGAGAGTCTTTGTCGGAAGAGATGAACTGGTCCAGAGTACTATCCAGTCTCTGCTTGAATGTCACCACGTTGCTCTTATCGGCCCTGGAGGTATCGGGAAAAGTACGATAGCCCGTGCTGTTCTAAACGACAAAAAAATTGCCTTAAAATTCCAACATCGAAGAGTTTTCGCCAAGTTCGATGATATGGACACCAGCCAGGTGAATCTCGTAACATTCCTTGACCGGATTGCAAGAGCATTAGGATTTACGACTTCGGTCAATGCCCACAATCTGATATCAAAGGCACTCTCAACTTCGGATACACTCCTTGTCCTTGACAATGCTGAAACCTTTTTGGATGCCCCTGTGGATGCTGGACGAATTGCAGATGTAATTGATGAGTTAGGTGCAAGGCTCAATGTCGCCATCCTCATTGCCACACGCACAGCTGTACTGCCTCCAAACCTTGACTGGGTTAGGTTACGGGTTCCTGTGCTCGAAGAAAGTGCTGCATGTGAGGCGTTCAAGGCATACTACCCTTCCATTGAAACATCAATTCTCATCAAACTGCTCACTACCATCGACTTCCACCCTCTCTCAATTAATTTGCTTGCACAGGCAGCAGTTCAGAATGAGTGGTCACCTCAAGATCTAGTTACTGCATGGGATCGTCAACGTGCAGCTTTACTCGAGGCTGGGGATGGGAAAGTTCAAAGCCTCGCTGTCACAATTGAGACTTCCCTCAACTCTCCCTCGTTTGTCAAGCTGGGGAAAGTGGTCCATCACCTTTTGGAGATCATTGCGTTTCTCCCTCAGGGAATTATCAAGACGCGGCTTACTTCCATACTCCCCGACGTGGTGAACATTGACACTTGCGCAGATGCCTTGTGCAGGCAGTCTCTCGCTTATTTGAATGGTGACTTCATCACACTTCTGGCAACCATCCGCCTGTACATTATGAGCCGCTACGACGGAAACACTGCAATAAATCCATTTCTTCAACAAGTACGATTACATTATGCCGCTCATGTCGAAGATGCAAAAATTGTGGCCCAGGAAAATGTAAACATTGAACATGTTCTTAGGCACTGGCTCAAGGCCCCTGAAGCTACCGCTGATGTGCTATTCTCCACTGCGCACTTTGTTATTACTATGACTATCTATTGTTGCCGCTCGGTGTCCTTACACCCAGTGGTGTCTGCCTTGGATATCAGCAAGCATTGTTCCCTGTTATGTATGAAGTTCAGGATCGGGACTTCAATCTTTCAATGGTCCAAAATCTCATATGCAAAGTTATATTGTCTACTTTCTTTATCACACCTTATGCGCTTGCTTGGACAAATAGAAGAAGCAGAGGAGGTACTGACAGAAGCATGTGCCATGCCGATTTTCTCGAGAAATCCAGTTCTCCTTGCTCACACGGAAATAAGCCTTGCTATTCTATATGTGAAGCAGGGAAACTACTTGGCTGCAGAGGTTGCAATACAAAAAGCTCTGAAGAAATTGTCATGTGTCTCTGTCATGTTCACGCTTGGGACCTGCAGTTGGAGAAGACCATTCAAAGTCATGAGACCTGCCCTGTATATGATCAAAGGGCTGCCTGACTCATTCCAATCCTACCTTGATGCTCTGCCGGTACTCAAGGGTGAATGGTACAGAAGTCACATTGGTTGTATTCAAATGACTGCAGGTTTTGCAGAACTCCACAATGATCATTTGGATGGTGCAAAGAATTGTTTCAAGGAAATGCAAGCAGGCATAGACAAAGATGAGCCTAATTGGCTGATGGGGTCCCTTGGACTTGCAGAAGTTGCTGATCGAGAGCATGACTATGAAACATCAAAAGCACTGCGGTCGCAATTGCTTGAATCAGTCCAAAGGGTGCCAGACCAGACAACAGAGTACATGTGTGAGCTAACTGCTCTTCTTGCGGTATACTTGGCAATGGAGGGTGACATTGAACAGGCTCGGAAATTGATTCTTCCTGCTGTCAGAAATGCCAAGAATTACTTGTCATTCAGTGCAATCAAGTGCAAATACTTGGCTGCAATGGTAGAGCTAACTGACAAAGACTTTGATCAAGCTAGAAACTACTTCTGTGATACTATTAAGGACTGCACAGTGTTTGCAGAGCTACTATACTGTGCCCGCTCACATCGAGCACTTGGTGAAATTGCCATGGTTCAATAAGACATAGCAGATGCAAGGAAACACTTTGAAGCTACAATTGAGCTGTGCAAGACTATGGGCCTCTCCAAGGAGCACCTATATAATGACTTTATGTGCTGCATTCCCATTGAAGAATTCAATGGATGGAAATTGTACCAGCAGGGTCACACCATATTTCAACTTTCAAGTCTATGATATTACTTAAGTATAGGATTTTTCTAGAATCAGAAGAATGGACATGTCAATAAATACTCATTTGCCTTTGTTACATTAATATCCAGGCATAGTTCACTTGAATTATCTGTCTTCTCCAAAAAATTGCAAATTGTGCACTTGAACATCACTTTGAGAAACAGCAGAAAATTCTGAAGAAATTCAAATGCCTAAGAGAAACGGGTCATTGTGACTTCCAACAATTATTCACTATACAATTCTCAATTCTCTAACAATCTTTTGAATAGGAAATATAATCACAAGATTTTCCAGAAAATTATTGATTAGTAGTCCGTAATAGAATGTAGTACTCACACTATAACAGTGAGAGGAAAAGGGCCAGAAAAGGATGAGCCTGCAGAACAGGCTAAACTTTGGTACCAGACATGTCAAGATCATGCCAAGCACACAATGAATGCACTGGGTACAACATAACTGGATAATCATGTGCAGACAACAACTGGTCCATGCACAGTGCAAGGGATATAGAAAGGGAAGGAAAATGGGGATTTGAGCAAGCAATCTGTTGCCATAGCTCAGTGTCCCCAGAAAGTGGACTGCTTAGATCAAGAAGTTTAGATTGACTTCAGGTTAATAGTATTTTATACTTTTTGGGCCCTTTTAAGTGTGTGAGCCAGTTATCTCAAACTAAAATCAGTAAAAATAAAACTACAACACATTTTATTAAATGTGCATTGCATGTAATCAGAGCCACTGTAACTATAATTTAGAAGTGATATTATATTAAGTACAATCTCAATATTACTCAGGTTGTCTTGCTAAATAATTAAACTTCAATTTTGCATCAATAGGAATATGAGATTTTCACATGTTGTGGATGAGTCAGTTATGGATAGTGTTTGGGAAGGCACTTTGAACATCCAAGAATAGGGTGGCAGCTGCATGGCCTGAGTGCTATGCATCTTTAATCTTGGAAATTACTAAGTGCATCACATCCATAGTGTTGCAGCCAGGGTAACCTCTGAATTAGTGTGCAGGGAGCATTAAGTGCTTCTTAGCTAAGAAAGAGAGGTCAGTGGCAATGACACTTGAGAGGAGCTTCCAGTTGAGATTTTAGTGTTTACGCTAAACAGAAGTATTCCAATTATTAAAATTCCTGTATGTAGTAATGATATTGCTTATCTAATAAAATGAATGTAAAGTCTGTAAAATAATAAATTATAGAGGATGTGATACATTACAGCCAGCTTCTAATGAATTATGTAAGAGAAAGAGTGACAAGAACTAGAGGATAATGGTGATGTGGAGACAGGAGAAGAGCCAATAGAAGATATACTAGAAGAAGGATGATGTCTAGAAGTTTCTGTAAGAGTGATCTTTGGAAGCTATGGCTCAGTCATGCAGCTGGCAAAGGGAGATCAAAGTGTATTAGTATATGTATAATAGAAGTAAGCAATAACAACTACACACCTAGCAAAGGGAGATTTAAAGAGAACAATTCTAAGAATTCACCTTGCCAAGTGCTCAGAAAATAAAAGTAAATCACATGATATATAAGTCACATGTAAGAATCACATGTCCAAATCACCTGCTTGAGGTCACATGTCTGGATTCCAGGTCTAGGTCACATGCTAAGGTCACATGTGCAGCTGAGTTTGAAAAAAGGGAGTAAATGATAGCAAGTTGGTCAGAAATACTCCCTCTTTTAAAACTCAGCTTAAGTTGACGCTTGAAAGAGTTTGGCCTCAGACTGAGTAAATCCCAGAAGTGTGGCATGTGCTGTCCCTCAAACCAAGTAGCACTTCAGGATATGGTAGATATTCCTGGAGAAACATCTATTAAAAACAGGTTGTGTGATTTTTGATGAGTGTTTCTTCAGAAACTTGCATAAAAATTTCCTAATTAGGCAATTTTCACAGGATTTTCTACAGAAATACTCATTAGAAATCACATGACCTGTTTCTAATGGATGTTTCTCAAGAAATCTCTGCCATGTCCTAAAGTGTAGGCAGAGGTCTGGAAGGTTGAGAGCAAAGTTGAGAAGTGTTCAGAAAATAGAGAGCAGGGCTAAGAAGTAAAGAAGTAGCAGCTGAGGAGTGAAGAAGTAGCAGTGAAATAGTAGTGAAACAGTAGTCCCCTGACAGTTCCTACTACTGCCCCTGTTGATGAACTTCTCCAATACAACAGATTCAGACAGAAGTGCCAATGGAAGATATTCCAAAAGAAGAATTATGTCACGGTACTCACGTGACTACGCCCCATATTCGTAGTCGGTAGCATAGGCTTACTTCTTTATCTTAGTCCATTCC
>JAGGAT010000627.1:0-21800 GCA_017657195.1 Termitomyces sp. T70a | reverse complement strand
TCAATCAAAGTCTTGACAAGGGTGGGTGCTAAATTGTAATGTGGTGTGTGGCGGCGGTGACTGAAAGTGCCAGCTGTTGATCATCTGTCATCATTGAGTCAAATATGGACATATTCTGACTTGAAGAGGAAGGCCGAGCCGGCGGTGATCTGCCAATGCCGGCGGGGAGTGCCAGTGGAGTGTGGAGCCTGTATGCAGGGGTGATAGCATGGTTTTCATTAATCATCCCGGTGGGGGCGGCATGTGCAGGTAGGGGTTGTAATGCGTCACATGACCAGGACGCGTTGAGTTTGGAGGTAGTGGAGTGCTCCTCGTGGAGAGGAGAGCCTGCGAGTTGGTGATGTCCACGACTTCCCGTGGAGCAGGCAGCAAGGCTAACTGTCACGTGCGTAGTTTTACCGTTGCCTGTAGATGTTGTAGTTGGCTGCGAGGATGTGTTGGTGCTGCGTGGGGGACTTGCTCATAGGGGGCTGCTGGGGTCTTGCCACCTTGGGTCAGTACTAGTGCGTTAAAGGCTTAAAATGTGCTGGGCCAAACTGGGGGCTCATCAACGGATTTACTGGGATTGTGCTTAGAGGTGTATACAGACCACAAAACATTGAAGAATTTTGACACGCAACGTGATCTTTCAAAATGACAGGCTCGATGGATGGAGTTCCTTTTGCAATATGATTATAACATCAACTACATTTGTGGGGAGGATAACACGGTTGCTGATGCCTTGTCTAGGATACCAGATTCGGAGGAGAGTCTTGTAGGTCAGGTCTTGGTAACAGGGAGTGATGAGGTCATGTTGGTGGATATAAAGGAGGGGTATAAGGAGGACTCGTACACGAAGAAGTTTTTGCATGACTTTAAGGTGGGAATTTTGCCTCAGGGAGTGGAGATGCGAAATGCATTGTTGTATGTGGGGGGAAGTTTGATAATCCCAAAGTATAAAGGGTTGAGGGAGAGTTTCTTTCGAGTGGCGCATGATAAATTGGGTCATTTTGGAGCTGACAAAACTTACGCAACCTTACAAGGTTCCTACTATTGGCCAAATATGCGGCGCAATCTCATAAATGGGTACATTCCTTCTTGCCCTGAATGTCAGCGTAATAAAAGCAAGACGTCAAAACCGGTCGGTCCACTTCACCCCTTACGTATTCCAGATTTTTGGTTTGGTTTGGTCACCTTGGATTTTGTGGGTCCCCTACCGATGGATGAAGGATTTGATCAGTTCTGCTCGATGACATCTCGCGCTGGTGCTGATATTAGAATCTCACCTACAAAAACCGCACAGACTGGTGAAGAATTTGCGCATGTCTTTTTTTGTAATTAGTACTGCAAAAATGGTCTTCCCTACGAGATTATTACAGATCGTGACAGCCTTTTTACTTCGGCATTTTGGGCGGCATTGATGAAGTTGACCAGAGTCAAACACAAGTTGTCCACGTCATTTCATCCTCAAACAGGTGGATCTTCCAAACGTTCAAATAAAACAATTATCCAGTGTATCTGATACCATGTTGACCATCTTCAGACGGGTTGGGTAAAGGCGCTGCCTTGAATTCGTTTTGGAATGATGAATACTGTAAATGCCTCGACAGGTTATTCCCCTTTCCAACTCAAATCAGCTTTCTCTCCCCGTGTTTTGTTGCCATTGTTGCGTCCTGAGGTTGACCCTACTCCCGTGGAGAACCTCACTTGACAGGTCATGGAGCAGATTGAGGGTAATTTCATGGATGCTATGGATAATTTGACATGTGTGAAAATTAATTAGGCCCATCACGCGAATAAGCATAGGGCACCCGAGATTGCGTACAAGGTTGGAGATAGGGTGATGTTGTTGACAGTGAATTGAAGGAGGAAGTACATGCAGAAACAAGATGGGAGGGTCGCAAAATTCATGCCTCGCCAGGATGGACCATATGTCGTCATGGAAGCTTATCCTGACTCTTCTGAATACATCTTGGATTTGCCTGCATCAATGAAAATTGTTAATAAATTCCACTCAAACCTCTTGTCACCATACATTCCTAACGACAACAACTTATTCCCCTCACGCACAATGGAAATGCCTGGGCCAATTGTTACCAAAGATGGACAGGAGGAACATTTTATTGAACGTATCATTGACGAGAGGCAACAAGGGCGTGGAATGCAGTATTTGGTTTGTTGGCGTGGCTACGGTCCTGACCATGACGAGTGGAAGAGTGGTAGGGAGCTTGAGGAGGCGGTTGCCTTGGATGAATGGGAGGTGCGTAAATCGGGGTTGGGAGAGGGTTAGAAATTTTTTAAAGAGGGGGTGAGTGTAAGCATGTTGCTTACAAGTTCTTGAGCAGAAGAAGCCTCAATTGGATTGGGACATTGGTGTCAATTGCGTCTGCTGAACTCAATCACGTTCTCGATTGAGTGAACTTAAGGTTCAAATCTTAAGTCAAAAAAACATATATATATTGCAAGGTAGTCATAGAATAGTTTTAGTCAATTCTTGAACTAAGCTTGTTCCATTCACGCCTTGTGTGCTACTAGTGAAGTCGGACAACTGAGTGTCTGCTTACAGCAAGGTTGAGAAGTGTCCAGAGAGTAGAGAACAGGGCTGAGGAGGCAAAAAGTAGCAGTGAAATAGTAGTCTCCTGACAATAGCCCAGGTAGAGTAGCAAATAGACAGGCAATTAATAGGCAAAGGCTCAGTGGTTCCCAGGGAGTGAATCACTTAGGCTGGAGTTTGTTAAAACACCTCTGCATTTAGAATAGTAATATAATCACCTCAATACACAAGCATCTTTCAAGGCATCAATGTGGAATTAGAAGTGGATTTTCTAAGTCCTCAAAACAGCCCCAAAACTATTAGTATTACTCTAACCAAGTACTACAGTACAGATCTCTAAGTCTACTTGAGGCACTAAAAAATTAGTAGCCTTGCTTCTCTTTATCTGCACTAGAGCTCTTAGCATCTTCATTGCTTTACATCTTAATGGTACCATGCAGGTACACTCTCATCACTGGGACCAATGCTTGCTGCCTAGCACTCTTGACATATGTGCTTAGCAACGGCAGCTAGGTATTAGAAGCTTCATAAGCTTATTGTGTTCCATCTACCATCCCCCCAACTTCTTACTACTTGCTGTCATTGGTGTCAATGTCTCTTCAACTCCACACTTCACTTTAGGACCAAGTAACTGGGACCTGCCCAGGACTTCCTCTGCACTTCATGAGCCCAATGTGAAACAAGGCTAAGTGCAGCTTACTAGAAAAGCAATTAGCTAAATTTTGGGCACATCAATGCAAGGAACTGGAATTCAACAAGAATAGTTTAATTAGGTATGTAAGGACAGAATGTTTTACTATGCTCACCTGGAATTCAACAAGAATGCTTGAACTCCATGTAGGCAATTTCAACATGAAAAACTACAAAAGTTTGTGACTGTTAGTATTGGTGGGTTCAAGGTACAAATGAAGATCAAGGAATACTAGTAAGTACTTTCATCAAAACCCCATGACATCTATTATATCTGCCATCACACATGTATCAATGGATTGTCTCTGCTATTATGCAGCCATCGCTCAGCTCTTATTCAGATTATTGGTCATCATGCAAATTATCTAACCATTACTCAGCCATTAAACATCATGCACATTCTCAAAATAATGATCTTGTCTAACTATGAATTGCATGGGCTGCTTACATGATCTTCTCAATAAATCTATCCACCACTATGCTGCCATCCTCCACTGCCACCCATTGATAAGCCTCCATTTGGGCTAGGCACACCAACCATATGGTATGACACCTAGGCAGGTCACAAATGAAGTCATGGGAAGAGAAGTCACTCTGGCACACACAATTAAACCATTTTAAATGGTATCCAATGGCCATGCACAGCAACAATCTTCTCTCATCATTGATAGTGCTGGTGATGGACAGATTGATAAGTAATGGATGGCATCAAAAATGATAAAAACCGATGTTCTTTAGCAATTGCAGTGCTTAGCAACATAGAATGATGAAAATTTTCCATGACAGACAGCCTGCTGTTTCACATTGGCACTTGACATTGCTTAGTGACATTTGCCAACATGGTATGGACAGCTGAATTGTGGACTTTACATTAAATAGTTTAATTTGTGGCATTCACTTACATTCTTTTGAGTTTGCCGTCCTTTAGTGCTGCTTAGTGCAATGGTGACAGTGAACTCTTTCTTGTATCAATACTTACTTTTTCTGTTAGTAGCATCATTAAATAAACCCCTTTAATCACCCTACACTTCAGATTTCTTTTGGCGCATCTTAAACTTTAAGTCACCAATGTTTATTCTGCTGTGTTCTTGCTGCAATTACCCTCTAAGTGTCATTCCCTTGCTACTACCTTGCCAACTCTCTTGACTACCCCATTACATTGCCATCATTGGCACTCTTGGTACTATATGTGCCTTTGCACCTACAGCAAGGCATTTTCCTTTGAAGACCGCTAAGCAACATTTTACATATTAAACACAAAATACTAAAATATCTCTTCTTGCTGCTGCACATCTGTGTTAGCACCTCTCTCCATTACCGCTTCCTATTGCTGCAACCAAAATACCTATTGGCATGTTCTCTGGGACCCTGCCTGGACTCCTTGTAACTTAGCATGCCCAATGCAATTTCAGGTCAAGTATCTGTAATTGTGACAGTACTGATCCACTTTTGGGCATCATTACCATAGTGTTCCAGAACCTGTTCCATGCAACTGAGACATGTTTCCACCACTCCTATTGTATATAATCTGTAGTTATACTTGATGTATGCTAGTCTTAATATTTTCATAAACTTTGCTTTTGTCTGATTTTTTTTGTGCTTGCCTCATTTTACTCTGTGAATTTTCAACTAGCACTGCATACTATGTGAATTAACAAACTCTGGTCTTGCCAAGAACATCTTCTCAACTCAATCTTTGACAACTCTAAAACTCCCAACTGAAATGAACTGTTCAACCCCAGACTTGTTCATATGTACTATTACCATAAGCTCCAGAGCAAACTCTGGAGCACCCAACATTTGAGTACTCATAGTTCAGCACTGAGTCTGCCTTGTCAGGGCATTGCTTCTTAGAAAACAGCAAAACCCGATAGGCATGAAGGGAAAGATCTCTATGAAGAGGTTTGTCAGCCTCATTTTATACAGTGGAAATCCACATTGTGGTAAACCAGATAGAGTGTGATTGAAACTTTGATACTATATGCCAGAACATAAAGTTTAAGGCCAAATTTCTAGGACATCTCATGGCTAGTGTACTTATACAGCTGGAATTATCTGAGTTTATGATAATGTAGCAATTTTGGTAGTGAGCTGTAATTAAAGTCTTCACAACTAGGTTGATGGCCACCATTTCTGCCCAACTAATATCAGACTTTGCAGATTTTCAGCTTGGACAAGAGCTTCCAGGCTAGTCATTTTTATTGACAACAAGCTCAATGCCTAAGAAGGTGGATGTGTCAATGTAAACTGTTCGCAAGAGTGCAGAGGGTAGAAGACTGCCATTGAGCAAGCAGTATGCTGCAGGGTGTTCTGCCACCATTCAATGTCAAAGAACATGGAAAGACACACTCAGCATTTAATCCAGGCTGTGCAGTCAGGGAGGAAGCAGGCATGAAGTTTAAATAAGAGCATCCTGCTGGAATAACAAGAGTGACATGGTTAAGCATCCTGATTGATTATTTGACAATATGACAATTCATGAAGAAGCCTAGCATCCATGTGCTTAACTTTGCCAGGTACTTCTCATGCTTGAGTATTATGCTTGAGGAGGAGTAAAAAAAAACACTTTGTCAGGTTGTCCAAGAATGGTTTGAATTTTTCTAGTACCCAAGGCTAACTAGGATCCCATACAATAAATCAAATGAGGTTCTCCATATAGCAATAGAACATTGAGCCATTCCCATCTTGATGTGGATATCGGAAAAAGATGAAATCATCCACCCACTTCACTCAGGTAGCAATCTTTGATGTAGATTCAGCATTTCGCATTATTTCCACAAATTCCATCAATTAATTCTTCACAGCACTCAACATCGCAGGGGAGCATTGTTGCATTTCGGCATATCTCCAGCACCTGGGATCTTTAGATCTGTGGCTGATGCTATTGTTTACATTTACTGGAAGCTGTCTTGCCAGGAGGTGCATCCGCAATTAACATCCAGAGTAGATGTATCCGAGAAGTCGGATGATGATGCCATGAATAAGAGAAAATGCAAGTTTCGTTGAGGGAGATGGAGGATATGAGGAAGCATGTGATCGTTCCTCGTTTTCCGCATTCGGTTCGTCCCCCTCTGCGGACTTATCGCAGAAATACGGGCGAAATTAGCGACGCAAGGGCACGACGGGCATCAATCGACTCAAACTAACAACTTACCAGCGTTCGACTCTGATATCTCTTTCCATGGTTCCTAATATTGTGGTTGCCACCCCAACGGGTTTGCGTTGGCAAGGGCCATGTGTAGAGTATGTTATTGTACACCCGCATGCAGAATTACTTATTCTAGACTCTTGTGGAGACCGATATGTTATCTTTTGTTCTCTCTCTCTGACCTGCTCTACGGTATCAAAACATAAACGAATCGACGCGGCAGGCCTGTCCTCCCTTCGCGTCCCCTCTGCTCCTTCCTCTAGTGTCAGGGGCTTCCTCCTGAGGCCGCACTACCCCCGGGTCCTTGAACCCACCACACTCTTTTTTTAACTTTCAAATGGCAGCCCCAGTTTGCCGCCATACCTCAGGCTTTCAATGGCTCTTATTCCTCCGTTTCTCTTCCCTCAGCTTTCTTCTTTTCACCCTTCTCGTCCCTCCCACCTTTGCTCACCCTGTTCAACCTTCCCCCTTTCCCGTCTCCCATTCCTATCGACTCTCCCCGCGTGGCTTCATCATCAACAACTCAACAGGCACTCCGCAAGTATTCAATTCTGTCACACAGCAACCTATACCACAGGGCCCTGCGACCGACGGCGGAGGCACAGGCTTTGACATCTCTGCGATTATATGGCTTGCATTCTCGTTCGCCGTGGGCACGCCTATGGCAATCGCGGGTATACATTTGTGGAGGATCACTACCGGCGTTGGGATTGGATTAGCCGCGGCCGTATGTTGTACGTCTCTTCTTTCTCCCTTTCTGTTCACACTCGCTTTCTGTCTCAACGTCTGTTACTCGCTTTTCTTCTGCGTATATCTAGCATGGGCAGCCCTGAATAACACCGTAAACAACAACGGTGTCCCTGACGCCGTCCTCACCGCCATCGTTCTCGGTTTCTTCGTCGTCGGCTTTGTTTTCGGTCTCTTTGAAATTGGACGCGTGGCAGGCATAAGTCTTCTCGGCATCACAGGTGGTCTAGCCTTCGGCGTGCGCGCGGTCATTATCAGACCGGCCTTGCTTATACCTGACGTGAACTTGTTCTTTGTGAATTGGATCGTGGTGGCGTGTCTTGGGGCATTGGGAGGAGCTGTTATAGTTTCGCAGAAGACGCAGAGGGCTGGTATTGTGAGTGTTTCGTTTCTTGATTCGGGATGACGAACTGATCCATTTCCTCTGGCTGTAGCTCGTTGGTTCTGCGTCCGTTGGGACGTTCTTTATTGCTCTTGGTGTTGATTTCATTATTCACCGACAGTCTGGGATGAGTCGTGGGTTGAGATTTCTTTTTGATCGAAATGCTTCGCATGTTCTTGTGCGTCTGTAAAATTTTCTTATCTCTCTCTTCTACTGACGGATTTCACACAGGATATCATCGGAGGGGGTTATACGCCGACCCTCGGGACCCAAATCACTCTTGCTGTGTCCCTGGGCCTCACGTACGTCCTTGTGACTTAGGTTAAACTTGATCTTTAGTAATGAACACTGCCCACAGCCCTATTTTAGCATTCTTCCAGCACATGGTCTTCAAACAGCCTTTCTCCCGCAAGCGCCCAGAGTCAGAGCTAGTCCAGCTCCCTGACTTTCTTGAAGATAAGGACACACAGCGGGGTTTGCGGCGACAGACGTTCCTGGACAACCTGTGGAACGGAGCGCAGACAATAAAGGCTGTTGCGACCCTGCAGCGCAGTCGGTTCAGCCTCTAAGTCTGGTGCCTGCGCTCAATCATCGAATGACGTGCAGCTACTTATATTTATGCTCGTTCCATCGTTATGATAAGCGCTGTAGACATAAGCAGATGCTGTGCGGCCGCCCCGTTGACTATATCCGCGGCTTAAAAGGCGCATTTGAATGCTCCCCGTGTCGCATGATTATTTTATTCATATTTCGTTCTTATCTTTCACAAGCCTGACAAGTGTATTTGTATCTCGGAACATTAGATATATGCCATGGTACATGCAGAAATCTGTTATCGAGCGACTTTTTTTTAGAACTAATTTTTTACGAAAACCGATGCAGTCGGATCTAATGGGAAGGGTCTTACCATATGTTTCGCCATATGTTCCCTTATGTTTCCCGCCAGATGATTTTAATCCGAAACAATGGTTGCACAAGGTAGGCATCCCCTTGATGCACTAAAATATGTGAAATGAATTTTCCCAGTCTGATCGATTAGTACCTCATTAGGACCTTATTGATGTTCAACGATAATGCAATTGTGGCTATTTTTCTTCAAGGATCCATGAGACAATTGCTCCTGAACTCGTAACTGAGCTTTAGAGAGACAAGGATGTTTGGTGAACCGTTCTCAGTCTGAAAAATTGACTCTTGCCGATATATCATCCACCCCCAAAAAAATGGAAAAATTTCTGATCCGAGTCGTACGAGATGATGGTACACTGGTCGGCAATCTCCGGACTGTTCTGGAATTACTTTAAAGGCACGACGAATTACCCTTCAACCTCAGGAGTTTATCCCAGCCCTCTTCGTTCCAGTCTCCAGCTAGCACTCATCTGTTGACCCTTGACCTACTTTGGAGTTACTTGCAATTATTGCATGTACTCGAATCAACTTTGCAGCTCGCACAACTTGCACACAGGTTTTAAGCATACCACGGCGGGTTTCGTTATACACTATTAAATCCCCTTGCACACCACTACCGTCTAACTATCTACTACTCAATTGAATCCAATGGCACCTAACGGCACCTCTGGCTACAACACCCCTGACTCCCAACTCGAGTCAGTCCTCCCCGTTCACCCTACTGCCGCTCGTCGTCCCCATGCGATCACCGTCCAGTCCGAAAACACGCTTTACTCGGACGGGTATATCACTTCCAAGTTCTATAACCGTGGCTCCAGCGTTACAACGAACGATGGACACTTCACTATCACACCCACTGTCGAGGCCTACCAGTTCCAGACTCAAAGGGCTGTCAGCAAGACTGGGTGAGAATCTACGCGCCTTATGAACACCAAACACGTTTTCTGACGCGCCTTCTTCCTATAGCTTAATGATGATTGGCGTTGGCGGCAACAACGGCTCGACTCTCTGTGCTACCATCCTTGCCAACCGTCACAACATTATCTGGCATACCAAGAGTGGCGTCCAGCAACCCAACTACATTGGCTCGCTCCTGCGTGCCTCCACTGTCCGCATCGGCACTGATCCTGCCACCGGCCATGATTTCCACGTCCCCGTGTCTGACGTCCTTCCCATGGTTCACCCCAATGACCTCGTCCTCGGTGGTTGGGATATTTCTGGCTTGCCTCTCGACAAGGCCATGGAGCGCGCCAAGGTCCTCGACTACGACCTCCAGCGCCAGGTTGCTCCTCACATGGCTGCACTTGGCAAGCCCCTCCCATCCATCTACTACCCGGACTTCATTGCTGCCAACCAGGAGGAACGTGCCGATAACGTGATCCCCGGCGACGACAAGCAAGCGCATCTCGAACACATTCGTGCTGATATCCGCAAATTCAAGGCGGACAACGAGCTGGACCGCGTTGTCATTTTCTGGACTGCCAACACTGAGCGCTACAGCGACATCATCCCCGGCGTCAACGACACGGCCGAAAATATCCTTCAGGCTATCAAGACTTCCCACTCCGAGGTTTCTCCTTCGTCTCTCTTTGCCGTCGCTGCGATCCTCGAGGGTGAGCCATTCGTCAATGGTGCCCCCCAAAACACCTTTGTCCCTGGTGTCATTGACCTCGCTGAGCGCCACAAGTCCTTCATCGGCGGCGACGACCTCAAGTCCGGCCAGACGAAGCTCAAGTCTGTCCTCGCCGAGTTCCTTGTCAATGCCGGCATTAAGCCGCTCTCCATCGCGTCGTACAATCATCTTGGCAACAACGACGGGCACAACCTCTCTGCCGAGCGCCAGTTCCGTTCCAAGGAGATTTCCAAGTCGTCCGTGGTGGATGACATGGTTGATGCCAACCGCCTCTTGTACAAGGCTCCTACCGTGGGCGAGAAGGGCAAGGGCGAGCATCCGGACCATATTGTTGTCATCAAATATGTCCCTGCCGTTGGAGACTCCAAGCGTGCCATTGACGAATATTATTCCGAGATCTTCTGCGGCGGTCGCTCGACCATCAACATTTTCAATGAGTGCGAGGACTCCTTGCTCGCTACCCCTCTCATTCTGGATCTGACCATCCTCACGGAGCTTCTGACTCGCATCAAGTATCGCAAGCTCCCTGCTGATGGCTCAGTGGCCGCCGAGGACTTCAAGCCTCTCTACTCGGTGCTGTCCCTCCTCTCGTACATGCTGAAGGCCCCGCTCGTCAAGCCTGGTACTGAGGTCGTGAACAGCCTTAACAGGCAGCGCAACGCGCTCGAGAGCTTCCTTAAGGCCTGTATCGGTGTTGAGGGCAGCAGTGACTTGCTCCTCGAGACCCGTATCTGGTAAATAAGCGGATGCTTGACTCAGGAGGTTTCAACATACCTTCGTCCGTCTTAGTTAGATCTTTCTTATGCCGTTGACTGCTGTTGGTTTCGTGAGCCAAAAGGGTTCTTCTGCTTTGTATTTTCTGTTGTATCTAGTTGCCTGATATTAGTGTTCGCCAATTGATGATTTTCCATTTATTCATGAAAACACAACGAAATTGACGGCTCCAGTCTGGTGCTCGAGCGAAGGTATATAAGGAATAAATATTGTCGGACATCGGGTTGATATTACTTGGGCTCACGACGATTTCGACCGCGTTTCTGATAACAATTTGTGGATTGGATCCTTCTTGACGTTAAAGTTGAGAATATACATCAGGGGTTTGCCGTCTGGCATTTTCCACGGCAAGGTAATATCAAGGTCCATCTGTTAGAGGCTTCTCAGTCTGTGTCGCTCATTTCATTAAAGCTTTGGACTGTTTTGTCTGCTTGCTTGCAGATGTCTTGAAGCTCCGAGTGGAGGGGGCTTAATTTATTCTAGTTGAAATGAGCAGAGGAGCTAGGGCATGGGAGTGGGCAGAAGAGCCCCGGAAGCAGCCTTTGAAAAGCTGTTTACCTTCCTCGTTTGCATGGAGAGCATTGGTATGGCAGTTGTTGCGATCCGAGCGGAAGGCGCCGATTTGACCCTGATCAGGGTCCGGTCTCTTTGATGGCCATCAAAAAACAAGACAAAGTGGTTTCTCATCAAAGCAGTATTGGACTCTGGAGAGATATCATTAGCAAGTAAAGCAAATGCATTATCAGATCGGGTATGTAGGATAAAAGTAAGATAAAAGTGTATGATAAGACAGATATAGTCCAAAACGAACGGCGGCAGAATTAGTCACAAAAGTTTCATGTTCTGGGAATAGCGGGAATGCGACGCGCCATGAGGATCAGCTGTCTACTCCAGTGAGCGGTCATCTTAACAAAACCATATCGTTCATCGCTTGGAATGACCGGCGAGCGTAACTTCCTATTCCCCAGCCTCTCTACTATGGCATCGAAACGGGCAATGACTTCGGACATTGCGGGTCTCTTGGAGGGAATTTTGTTGACCATATCAGTGACGAGTTCACGCATGAACTCAAAACCCTGTGGATGTGGCCAGTCAAGTCCGTCCCGTCCCTATCGAACCGATATTCATCATTTTCCAAATACAGTACGATGAGCTCCCGATACGCACATCCAGAAAAACCTGCCTCAAGAAGTTTCCAAGACAGTAGACATCAACGGCAAATGGATCGCATGGAGGCGCATCTGGTATGAGGTGCTCAGGAACTGTTTTGTCCCCTCCCCAAGGACCCTGCTTGAGGAAAGGGGCTTCTTCGGGTCGATAGATTTCCGACAGACCAAAGTCAATGAGATAATACTTGACAGGCCTAAGGGTGCGTGACCTTTGTTTTGAAACGATCCCACTGAAGTCCCGCTTCATAAACTTTTTCAAAGGATGGGGTGGTGAGTCAAAAAGACATGCTGTATCTGCCATAACATTGTTGGATTTGCAGTCTCTAAGTCGATGATATCAGCACGTCGACAGCAAATCGGGCTTCTGCTATACCCATGGATGATTCTATTTTCATGCATATAATGCAAGCCCTGTTTGACGATCCGAAATTGAATACGCCGAACGCTGATGAATAAAAAAACTACGACAACCTCGAGTACTTGCTTAAAGAATCCAACAGCTTCCCCAATGGTTTCAAAAGGAGGGAAGTCCACCTTGAACAAGTACGGCATCACTACGAACGCAATGTGAGAGCCTTCAGGAGGATTGATGATTTCCAAAATAGGGACGCAATGGTTTCGTGGATTGGAGGCAAAGGGTTCAGAGGAAAGATGATTAAGAATACAAATCTCATTCTCATATCTTGTGGTGTCTACTCGTTTGAGGACTACGAGGGAGCCATCGGTACGACTCGCATCTAGAACTTGATAATTCTGGTCGACAAATGGCAAATTAGCAAATAAAACCTTGCAACAATAGTGGACAGTGCGCACAGGTATATGAACTGCATCTTCGCAATCTAGCCATTCTTTGGAAGTGTTGATCCATGACGGGATCCAATCTGGGTCATAGCGCATCCTGAGGGTGTAGCCACGGTCCTTGAGGAATTGATAATGGTCTCGCCAGAAGATTTCACTTGCGCCGGATTCCATTGCTCCAACTCAGAAAGTGTGGACATTAGTAGCCTAGTAGGCAGAGAGAAAAGTCGCGATTCATGAATTGTTGTTTCCCATCATTGCCGGATCAACGATTTTCATTGTTCCAAACAAGACTTACCTTGTCAGGTTTGTTGTCTTGTGGATAGGTCAGCGTGGCAATAAACATTATGTAAGGCACAACTTTTACTTCTCAGATTGATTTCCCTCCTTTTATCACACGTTGTTCTTGAACATCCCTTGGTCGTTGCAATGTTCATGTTCTTGTTCCTATTAAATCTCAAGGATATCTCTTTTTGGCAAGATGTAGTTCCTGTTGGGTTGAGTATAAGAAACCTTTATTCTATCTTTAACAATCTAACAACTCACCTCTCCGCTGTTTATACGCACATCTTTTAACCTCTTAATGGCCTTCCAGACAGTCGTCGGCAGCTTTGAGATTGCATCTTCCATTGGCACCTTCCTTGGTTTAGGTCAAAACCACCTGCACAGCAATGAAAGCTCCTGCCGGATTACTGCTTCCCTCTCCAAATCTAAAGACAATTTGCTGCATGCACTCGATGATCTCATCAAATTTGCTGAAATCTTGACTGAGGATGAGTCCAAGTCTATGAGGGAAAAATGTAGCATGTACGCGAGTTGTGCCTGCCCCTTCACCAATTACCTACAATAATTTCACAGCGTCAGTACCGAACTTCGGGAGTGTAGAAAGATCCCAGTCCCAAAGAGAAAGTGAAAGTACTGCAAGAAAAATTCTGAGTATACAAAGCAGCTTAGCCGTGTTCGAGCACTACTGGAAACATCATCTGACTTGACTGTGACAATTAAGGTAAGCAGCGTGTAGATCTATGATTTTGCCCGTCTCAAGCTACAATTGCCAATAGGAAACTTCCTCAGAGGCTGCGCTTAGGCATGCTCAGCAAAAACGATTAGATCGACAGGACCAACAAGCCCGTGAAGCAAAAAGAATTTTTTTCGAAGACATCGAATTTTACACAAGACTGCACCAAATCGTGTCTGCTAGCGACTCTAATAATAGTATGCCTGTCTTGAATGAAGGCATTGCATAATACTCATCCCAGGTACATAGATATGTCTGTGTCAAAAGGAGGTATGTTCTGGACTCCATTTTCTTGATGTAACTGACTAGTGCTTGACATAGTCATAGTACAGAAACAAACACTGTGTTGGGAGCCCATGAGGTCATTGATGTGACTAGTGTGATACACGAACACAATGGTCTTTAGGGTTACTAAATGGCTACTGCCCTGACTTATGTCCGTACATATAAATATAGCTTGACATATACAGAGTACCCTCAGTTTGGTTTATACACAACTGAGAGTACGTTATTCATATTTTACCACACATATAACATGCTTATCACAAATCATATCTAGATTATACTTACGTGTATTGATCTAGGTACTTACAATTCAGTTTGGTTTATACACAACTGAGGATTATACTTATGTGTATTGATTTAGGTGTGACTATGCCTATTGGGTTACTGGTTCTAGTTCCAACAGGTTATGGGCTGCTGCTGAGCAGAATACTTGATGAAGTATCACTGCTTGTTGGAATGCTTGCCTTGTGAAATGGTGCTGATTGCACTGGATTGTACTATACGGAGTTGCCCTTTGTCCTTGTCTCCTGCCAGGAACATCTGTGCTGCCTCTTGTCTGGTCCCAATTTGGATAGACAAGATTGCCATTGTTCTCTGAAAGAGATCTTCCATGCCCATCTAGCCTCATTGTACTTTCTACCCCAAATATGTCTGCTAGCAACGCTGCTGCCCCCTCTATCCATGCAATCTCTATCTGCGGCACTAATTGGAGACAAGAGAAGTTCAACAGAAACTCCTTTACCGCCAACTTTACAAAATGGTCAAAAGATCTCCAGATTCATCTCTCACTGCTTGGGCTCAAGTCCTACATCTTTGACCCCCTCATCTCGCCACCTAGCACCCTTGCCAAGCCTGTAGCTTACAGGAACTGGTCTGCAAACAATGACCTTGCACGTGCTGTTATACTCATGGCCCTAGACAACTCTGAGTATGATGGCCTGGATGAAGCCAAGACTGCCATGAACCTCTATGCCCAGGTCAAGGCCTGTATAGAAGGGGAGGGCCTGGTCCAGATGATTGCCCTCAACTAAGAAGTGCTGAAGATCCAGTGTTCCCCAAGCAAGCCCCTGCCAGTAATGGCTAGACAAATCTGTGACATAGTCAACCATATTTTCTCTATTCAGGCACTTGACAAAGACCTTTTCAAATGTGTAGTACTTCTCAACAGTTTGAACAGCTCCTAGTACAAACCAATCCAGGTGCAGGTCTCTTGTGGACTTGCTGACTATAAAGGTGACCTTTGGAAGTTATGGCTCAGTCACACAGCTGGCAAAAGGAGATCCAAAGTGTATTAGTGTATGTATAAGTAATAGAAGTAAGTAATAACAACTACACACCTGGCAAAGAGAGATCCAAAGAGAACAAGTCTAAGGATTCACCTTGCCAGGCACTCAGAAAATAAAAGTAAATCACATGATATATAAGTCACATGTGAGGATCACATGTCCAGATTACCTGCTTGTAGTCACATGTCTGGATTCCAGGTCTAGGTCACATGCTGAGGTCACATGTGCAGCTGAGTTTGAAAAGAGGGAGTAAATGATGGCAAGTTGGTCAGAAATACTCCCTCTTTTCAAACTCAGCTCAAGTTGATGCTTGAGAGAGTTTGGCCTCAGACCAAGTAAATTCCAGAGGTGTGGCATATGCTACCCCTCAAACCAAGTAGGCAGAGGACTAGAGGGTTGAGAGCAAGGTTGAGAAGTGTTCAGAGAGTAGAGGACTGGGCTAAGGAGTGAAAAAGTAGCGGTGAACTAGTAGTCCCCTGATACTGACTCAACCAAGGACCACCCATATAACTATGATCATATCCGCAAGTTGCTCAAGATGGTTCAGAACTTTAACACTCTGAAGACCTCTGCGTCTGGCTTAGCTACAAACACTGCACTAGCCGCTACAACAAAGGGACAGTTCCACTCAAACAAGCCATGGCTCCCAGGACACAACCACCTGGCTGGTGTGAAGTGCTGCTGCACATGTGCCACCTGAGGTCAGCCCTGTGCTGGACACAACACACAGTTTTGCACTCACCCTGGGAGGGCCATGGAAAAGCAAGGTGTTGGAGCTGCTCACAAGGCTGCCCATGCCACTGCTGCCAGCCATGGGCAGAAACAGATAAATACCCATACTGCAAAAGTCTATACCCAGCTGACAAGTCTGAAAGGGAAGGTATACCTGATTGAGAAGAGCAATCTGGACAAGATGCAGACCTTGAGCATGACTGCCATGCCTGTAGGCTTTGCCAGTCTAGCTACAGATGCCCTGCCATCTGCCCCTACAGCCAACAAGATTGAGTGGGAGGGTTGGATGGCGACTGTTGTTGAAGAGGAAATGACAACCTCCATCAAATGGAACAAGTATTCAGAAGCCAACAACAAACTCAATCAAACCCCTGATACCACACTTGCTGCCACCATCGAATGCTCCTTTCTTATAAACTCAGGGACAACCATCCATATCTTGCCATATAAATCTGACTTCCTCACACTCCAGCCAATTGGCCCAAAAGCTATTAAGGGGGTCGGAGGATCCACCATCTTGGCCTGTGGAATGGGGCACATAAAACTATGCACCACAAAAGGAGCATTGCTCCATACTTAAGAAAGCACTATACATACCCAACTCCACTGTTTGCCTTGTCTCAGTCAGCCACATCTCTGCCGATAACAATACATACTTGTGCTTTGACAACAAAGAAGTCCAGATTGTAAGCTGCAACACAAACAGAGTCATTGCCAAAGGTCCCTTGACTCTACACAATCGAGCTCTCAGATGTCACTACTGAGTACGCTTATGTGGCCCACCAGTCAGCAAGCATGGAAACATGGCACAGATGCCTCGGACATGTGAACTATCAAGCCATCCTTCAGTTAGCCTGCAATCAGAGGATCAAAGGTGCGCTCTTACCTTTCCACCAACTCCCACCTAAATGTGACACATGCATCCTTGGGAAACAGACACAAATGTCAGTTCCAAAGGTGCAAAGAGAAGGGAGGAGAGCGACATAAAAGCTTGAGATAGTTTGAGCAGATCTAATGGGACCAGTGAACATATGCTCAAGATCAGGAAACCACTATGTACTAGACATTGTGGATGTTATACCAGTATGCCTTGGTCAATCCCTTTGAAAATGAAAGAAGAAGCGTTTACTGCACTGAAAACCTGAGAGAGAACTTGTGAACATGAGACTGGGTATAGAGTTGGAAAGTATAGAACTGGTTTTGATGGGGAACTTAACAGCAACAAGATGGAACAATGGCTAGCAATGAGAGGGACACAAGAAGAACATAGCATGCCCTACATGTCAGTGCAGATTGGATGGGTTGAGCAGATGCACTGAACACTAATGGGGAAGGCAAGAGCTATGAGAATCAACTCAGGATGCCCAGAATTCCTTTGGGACAAGTTCTACCTAACTGCGACACACCTACATACCAAAAAAAACACCTACTAAATCCCTTGAAGGAAAGATGAGAAATGGTTTGAACATGTGCCAGACTACTTATACATGCAGGAGATTGGATGCTGTGCATTTGTGTTCATTTCGACCCATAATGCCAAAGTGCGACCTTGTCCTATTGAGTGTACCCTGATTGGATATGGCCAGAACTTGAAAACATACTGATGCTGGAACAAATGCGACAATAAAGTCTTCCAATCCTACTATGTGAAGTTCATCAAAAGATACAAATTGCAACCGCTCAATCAACTCACCCAATCTGCCTCTAGCAAAGCACCTCCAATTCCTACCCTAAGTGATCTAGACAACTCCGCAACCACAACTCCCCAGGACCACAACAATGATCTCAGTGAACTCGAAGTGTCAACAACAGGCCCCATCAAAATTGAAGGACAGCTCCATCCAGATGATATCAAGGCCCCAGAACAGCCTGTACTGTGAAGATTGACTAGAGTCTGCTAACCAACAGAAAAAGCTATGATCAAAGGAAACAGAGCACTTATGCAACTAGAGAGGATAATGGAAGACATCAGGGAGGAAGAGAAAAGGGCTAAAGAAAGGAGGATAAAGAGAATGAGACAGTCTGAAGAGGAAAAACTGTTGCAACCACACAAAGCCACAGAACAAGTGCCCATGCCCACAGGTGCTGAAATCAAAATTGACCCTGATCAAATACTCACAGCAATTTCTCAAGTTGGTGACATTGAGCCACTACCTCTAGGAGCAGAGGAGCTCAACACATGGAAGGAGGCACAAAATGGACCAGATGCAGAGAAGTGGGAAGAAGTATATTCATGAGGAACTGAAGTCACTGAGAGATATGGGTGTGTATAGACTGGTGCCCTGCTCTGCTGTTCTGAAAGAGCAAAAGGTGCAGAAGGGGCATCCTGTGTTCAAAATCAAGCGTGATGAGCATAGAAATCCAATGCAATACAAGGTGCAGTTAGTCTTCAAGGAGTATGAACAGATTCACAGAAAGGACTATAATAAAACCACATCACCAACAGCGCACATGGAGTTATGGAGGATCTTACTACACATTGCAGTGGCGGAAGGCTGGGATGTGACCCAAATCAATGTGAAGATGGCTTTTCTGTATGGAATACTGTTGGATGACAAGATTCAATACATGGAGCAACCTGATGGCTTTGAGGAGACCAGGAAGGAGGATTGGGTGTGTGAGCTTGTAAAAGGCCTCTATGGCATGAAACAGGCCAGCAGAATATGGAATCAGACCCTCAATGAATGCATGACAGCATGGGGATTCACTCAACTCACTTGCAAAGTGTGCATGTATTACAGAAGGTCAGCTACTGGTACAATAATAGCAGCTGTTCACATCAACAACTTCCTGTCCATTGCCAGCTCTAAAGATGAGAACAACCACTTCAAACGCCAAATGCACAAGACCTGGAATATCTCAAACCTAGGCATGCCCAGATACCTTGTTGGTATCTCCATAGAGTGGGATTATAGCAACAGGACCATGTTGTTATCACAGACAGCCTTTATAAACCACATAGTACAGCAATTCAGACAAAAGGACATGCATCCCCTGTCACTCCCAATGGAACCTGGCCAGAACCTGAGGCAACCAAAGCAAGACCTACAGACTCAAGAGGACAGAGATGACATTGCAAAGTTACTGTATAGGTCACTCATTGGATGCCTACTTTACATTGCAATAGCCACCAGACCAGACATTGCACATGTGGTCCAACAACTCTCTCAATTCCTCAACAACTATGACAGAATACACTGGAATGCAGGCATCTGACTGCTCAGATATCTGAAGGGGTCAAGTAACTTAAAGCTGCAACTCAGAGGCTTGTCAATTGTGCTACAAGGATTCACTGACATTGACTGGGTGAGCTGTCTGGATACCAGAAGAAGCACAGGAGGGTATGCATAGTCCTTGAGTATGGGGGCAGTCTCATGGTCTGTCAGGAAGCAAAAGACAGTAGTGATGTGATTCTGCAAAGCTGAGTATATAGCAGCCTACAAGTCGATGCAAGAGTGCATCTGGCTACACATGCTGATGAAAGGAATTGGCTGGGACTTCACTGCAAAATCCACTATGTTGTTCTGTGACAATAAAGCCACAATCACACTATCAGAAGATCTGACATTGCACACCAGAGTCAAGCACTTCAATATCAAATACCACTTCATTCAAGAGCAGGTGCAAATGGAAGAAATCACTATAAAATATGTCAATATGTGGGACAATGTAGCTGACATGTTCACAGAAGCCCTGCCCAAACCACTTTTTATCTGACTGAAACACATCCTTGAGATATCCTGAATGACTCCATGCAAGGAGAGGACCATTGTTTCATGGTAAGGAGGAGTGTTGGGAGCCTGTGAGGTCATTGATGTGACTAGTGTGATACACAAACACAATGGTCTTCAGGGTCACTAAATGGCTACTGCCCTGACTTATGTCCATACATATAAATATAGCTTGACATACACAGAGTACCCTCAATTTAGTTTATACACAACTGAGAGTACGTTATTCATATCCTACCACACATATAAAATACTTACTACAAATTGTACCTAGATTATACTTACATGTATTGATCTAGGTACCTACAATTCAGTTTGATTTATACACAACTGAGGATTATACTTATATGTATTGATCTAGGTGTGACTATGTCTATTGGGTTACTGGTCTTAGTTCCAACACACTGGGTAGGCAATTTGTTAATGAACATGGTATGAGACATTTGTGTGACACATTCTTGAATAAGTGTTGACAGTTTCTGAATCAAGCTCAAGAGCTACAAGGACAAGATCCATTCTTAGATGAAGTGTCTGTTGCATGGGAGAGCACAAACCCCTTTGAAACTGCCACTGGGTAACTATCTCACATATAAATATATTCTCTAGTATAAATTGCTGCTTGGAGGTTACAGATATGTGAGCGCTTGTTTAGAAATACTTTTGCTTAATGCCTAACACAGATAAAAGACTTAAGCAGTGTCTAGCAGTGAGGCTGAGCATTATTTCTTTCAGCACATAACCACCTCAGTGTCCATAATGTTTGTTCTGTCTTTAATAACTCAATGAGCTCTTAGAAATTTAAAAAAAAAATATGATGCATCTATGAAAGCAATTTTTCCCCAGACATGATATGAACAAGAAAAAGAATATCATGCATCATGTTTGTCCCTGTGTCCTGGTCATAAACTCTAATTATCAAAATCACCTGTGGAGACCAGGAGCTATCACTTCTGTTCTTCCATAACAAAGCGTTATAACAACATGAATTTTCAGTTAAAACCTTGGTTAAATGCAGAGGGCATTCACAGTTAGATAGTCAAGTATCAAGATAGTTCAGACAAACAAAGATGATTGATCATCACATATATCTAAGTGCTGCTTTGTTCAGTATCAACAAAGATATTGATATATGGGAAGTGGCCAAAGGGTCAAAGAGGGTCAGCATACTTATGGTGCCCTGCATCCCAGATCTTAACAAACTTGAAGGCAATCAAAGAATATGTACTCTACATAGACAACAACACCCTTAGTCTGTTAGAACCATATACTCAAGAAGATACTAACAGACTGACAGAATATAAGTAAGTTTATAATCCTCAGTTCAACATATGATTGACTGTAGCTATCTGACAGAGTTTATAATCTGTACAATAGCATAAGCATGTATATGGCTGAATGTATGATGTGAGCTCACCTTCAGTTCAACGTATAATTGAGGGTGTTCATAACATAACATCTATATCTATACATTCTGATGACAATGGAGGGGCCATGTTGTGGCCAGTATGATATAAGTGAAGGGGGGAAAGGGTTAAACAATGAAACAATGATAGTGAGAGGGCAGACTTAGGAGTTGATTCTGAGATCTAGAATAGATTGAGTTTTCACTTTTGGTGGACTATGTGTGGAAATGTCTTCAAATGTTGAAGCCATGTGATGTGATCTTGCACATCATGTGATTTCAATAATCATGTTTACTATCATGTGATAACATGGAATACTACTTTGTCAACGCTCTTATGAATAGTTTGAAATGGATCCTTCATCTTCTCCTAAATGCACCTCTTCTTTGCAACCCTGTCCCTTCTCTGTGACAAGCACTGTGATACAGATATCATCAATTTCTCTGTTTCCAAGTCTACCAGTGGAATTCTGTTAGACAGCTCCCCTTTCATGTGGTCAGTCATCTCAATCATGTCTAGAATTTGAAGATTATAGTTTGTAATATGCAGATAGCAAAATATAACA
>JAGGAT010000626.1:0-21816 GCA_017657195.1 Termitomyces sp. T70a | reverse complement strand
TGTTTCCTCTGGAGGTATTCTTTCACCTCTTGTTCCAAGAAGTCAATGTAGAGTTTGATGAACTCTTCAGGGGCATTGGGGATAATATTATCCCCCCAACTTTGCTGAATCATGATATGTTTAGCCACTCTGGCAGCTAACTGTTGTCTAATAGAGGCTTTAGGAACCTCTACATGGTCCCTCCAAAATGCGAGGACTCTCCGGTTGAGAATCTCATCCAGACCTGTTTTGCAATCTGTATCTGAGGTATCAGGTGCTTCCTTAGGGACCATCTCAATGTAGGCTGAGAATGTTGTTTTCCTTCCTAAACCTGATGATGGGCCCGCTTGCAATGGAACTGGCTCCTCTACATAGGGCTCCCTATAGGTGCCCTGTGCACCTGTCAAGGTGCACTGAGGTTGTGCAGTTCCAACAACAGAGCTCTCTTGTAGCTAAGTCTGGCTCACCATGTGGCGCACACTGGAAGAGACTGCTCCAGTCTCTCCACCTTGTACAAAATGTCAACCATCATCTGATGGTCAAATGGGCGTAGCGGAGAAGAGGCCTCCTGGCATTACTCCACCTCCCACACCCATGGCACGATGTGACGGGTCCCACAAGGGATGCCCATAAATCCTGAGCAGGTACATCTGCTCGTACAAGTTACCAAGGAGAATGGTACCTCAATAACACCTCAGGAGCGCATTCATGCAGTGCTCCTTCTCCAGGAGTTCCATAGGATCTCCTATTTCATGCACAGTATGTGGCAGGATTGGTCTATGCGCCGAGTCCTTGAAATAGACATGGCCAATGTTGTGTGCCACCTACCGAGCAACAATAGGCACTGGCTACTGGTGCCTCTGCCTTCACGAGCGTTGGCCATGTTGGGCTGACCAGACAATTTGACTCATGGTGTGGGACTACCTCAGGTCCCTATAGAGCACCGCTTCAAGATAGACTGGTAGGCGCAGTACTTACTGCACCACGGTCATCCTGGATTCCAGAACTTTGTGTCTGGGATTGCTATGGATATTGCTGGATGAGTCAGCCAAGGCACTGTCTTTGGCTACGTCCTAGCACATGCACTGGCACCCACTGGTGCCCATGCTTGTGCTGCATACATGAAAGCTTTTGCTCTCATTGCTGCTTGCCCCCACCTCTATGCAGAGGCTGTGGAAGCGTATAATTGGGAAAGCATGAGGCCCTTCGAGGCCATCAATAACTATAGCTTTCCATTGCACAGGCTCCACATAGAGCCTGGGCAAGCTGCTAACCTTGGGGATATGGAGGTGCTTTGCCACCTCCTTGCCAACAGGATTCCACATATGTGGATGGACCACACGTATACCTACGGCATATGCTACCTGGACTATCACTGGTCCGGGAGTGGTCTTCATACCGACCTCTTTGTGAGCATCAACGATAATAGGCATTGACACCTGCAGCTCCATGGAACTCCAGGAATCTTGCCTGGTTACAATGGGTGGTACAAGCCCACCCCTGACGATCAAGAACGCTTCTGCGTTCTCATTCAACTCTTGGAGGTCAAGGACCTCCAGCCACTTTCAGATCGAGAGTGGCTTCGGTATGGCAAAGATGCCAGGTTTATATACCTGGCCAATTGCCCAGCAGCGGCTGTTCACGCTGCTCAGGCACCACCATCTCTGGTGATGACCACGACTCTGCTGAGGGGACCTGATGAGTCTCTCATGCAACCAGATCCACTGGAAGAGACTACACCTGAAGTCTCCTCCCCTATGCCTGTACCAGACTCTGGTACTGTGCAGATGGAGACACTTCCCATGCCTCCAACTGCTATGGAAGAGTCTGACAACATTGATGCCACCATTGTCACTTCATACCCACCCCCTGAGACAGGGTCTAGTGAGACTTTGACCAACATTGCAGTCTCTGGGCTCCCAGCCAAGGCAACAGATCACCCTGTTGCCTCAGATCCCCTTGCTTTGGTCAACACTGAAGCCATGGGATGGGATGTATTGGACAGAGGCCCACAATGCCCAGGACGCATGTGACCCATGACATACGAGTGATGAAGTTAGGAACTGTATAGCCAAAAGATATCAGTCAGATTCGGATACCGGCACACCTCAGTCGTTGATACAACGTACTGAAGTGTGTACTACTATAGTACACTTCAGGGCATGGCAGAGATTTCTGGAGAAACATCCATTAGAAACAGGTCATGTGATTTCTAATGAGTATTTCTGTAGAAAATTCTGTAAAAATTGCCTAATTAGGAAATTTTTATGCAAGTTTCTGAAGAAACACTCATTAAAATCACATGACCTGTTTTTAATAGATGTTTCTCCAGGAATATCTGCCATATCCTCAAGTGAGTATATCACACATACTAATTATGATTAGTCTATTGTATCAAACAGGTACATAACCACAATAGAGTCGTTGATACAACGTACTGAGTCTATTGTATCAAACAGGTTATAGGCCCCGTGCCACTCAGTAACTGTGAACGACTTGAAATTTTTTTTTTTACCGACCCCCGACCCCTGACCCAGACACAATGTAATGTCTCAGAACCCATCTCTCTTCCTGCTATCCGCAGATGAAAAATTTGATGGTTTGAACTGAACTGCATTTAAAACAACACTGACTGAAGCTGCACATGGGCGTGGCCTGCTCGGTTACCTGACTGGCGAAATTAAAAATCCTGGCCCCCCTGGGAGCACCGACACCAAAAGCATTAGTCCCACTGTCTGGTGGGGTGCGATGAACCTGACTGGGGATTAATGGCTCCAGCATGATGCATATGTGAGGAGCATGGTGACCCTCAACGTCATCAACCCCATAGGGGCTGGTGTGACAATGTCTGGTTCCGCAGCAGATGCGTGGTTGTCCCTTACGGCGCTGCATGACGTGAGGACTGATCTTGGCCTCATCCAGGCTGAGGAAAAACTTGGTTCCATCAAGTATGTTGACAGGACCAGTATTGAAGCGCACTTCGCTGCAATAAGGACTGCATGGGCAAAGGCAAACAACCAGGGAGCGGACATCAGCGATCGACGCTTCTGGGCGTATATAATCAAGTCCATGCCATCTTCATGGGCACTAGTGACTGGGTCCCTGGTGAACGAGATCACATCTGCGGACACTATAGTATGCCTCACAACGCATGCGCTGCTGGTCCATGGTCCATCAGCCATTGCTCCCAGGAAGTCGGCTCAGGCACTGGTAACACAGGCCGGGTCCCAAGACAGAAGTAAATTGACCTGCTCGAACTGCAACCGGAGTGGCCATGCCAGAGAGAAATGCTTTTGGAAGGGAGGTTTGGAAGGACAGTTCCCTGACTGGTGGAGGAAGGGTCGTGGGTGCTCCAGCCACGCCCAGCGCCACACCGAACACATCTGTCATGCCTCAAGCCAACTCGGTGGTAACATTGGCTAACAATGACGTGAACCCTTGCTGCCTCGCATTCTTGACCCTGACGCCTGACAGTGGCGTTGATGCGCAGATCACCTATGCTGACTCCGTGGCCAGTAGGCATTTTTTCACAGATAGGGCAGACTTTATCACGTACAGGGAGCCAGACGCAACCTGCAAGACGGGACTGACGACGAAAGGCGGTTTTGACATCACAGGATGTGGTACAGTTTGGAAGTGGGTCAGGTTTGGGGACGAGACATTCAAAGTTACATTTGATGATGCCCTTCATGCACCTGACCTTGCCCACAATCTGATCTCAATCGGCTCCCTTGTCCGCAAGGGCATCAAACTGGGGATTAGCAAGGATGGGGCTATGCTACATGCACCGGACGGCAAACCATTCATATTATGTCCCATGTCTGGCACAATGTTTGTCGTTAAATTCGCAAAACCCCAACCCACAGCAATGGCCACGTGGTCACTGCACCATTAAGTCGACCTTGAGACATGGCACCATTGGCTGGGGCATGTTGGTGAGAGCACCCTGTGTGAGATGATCAGGACCAACGTAGTTGCTGGCCTCCATGTGACGAAGACCTCAACCCATGGATGATGCAAAACTGCATCTTTGGCAAACATGCGCGCAGGCCATTCAACGCGGAAGTCGAACCGGAAGGTGTCCCATATGAGAGAGTAGCCTTCAATTTGTGGGGCCCCACATGAGTGCCGACTACTGGGGGCAAGACCACTATGATGGTTGCGACCGATCAGGCTGGTGTGGATTGTGAGGTGTGGTTTTTAGCCCATAAAACCAAGGAGAACGCACTCACATGTCTTGAGTCATTTGTTGTCCGAGTTGAGACACAGCAGGGGCAGCGGTTGAAGTGCGTGAGGACCGATGGTGGCCATGAATTTGAGAATGGCTTGTGGCAAGAGTATTGCAGGGTGAGAGGTATCAAGCACGAGATTGTCCCACCGCACTCCTCAGCTGCCAATGGAGTTGTCGAGCATTGCAACCGAACCATACTGGACCTTGCACGCAGCATGTTGAGCGACTTGTGGTTGCCCGCCCACTACTGGGGAGAGGCAGCGTTGACTGCTGTCCATGTCCTTGACCTCGTACCAAGCTCGAGGCACCCTGGGAAGACTCCATTTGAGATACACACCGGACAAAAAACTGATGTGTCGTATCTTTGCCCATTTGGCTGCATTGCATACGCCAAGATACCTGAGGAGGATGGTATGGGCAAGCTGAGTGCATGCTCAACTAAGGCTGTCTTGGTTGGCTACTTTGGGAGGGGTGATTATAAACTTCTGGATCAGTCAACAGGTCGGATCTTTCAGTCTCACAACGTTATTTTTGAGGAGGGGCTGCTGCACCAGACATTACCTGACAACCATGGAGACGATGCAGTTGACCTTTTCAATGTTTTCAACGTGACCCCTACCGATGGAGTAGAGGAGCCTGCACCTAGTCCCGTGCCCAGTGCCACCACAATCGATGCTGCATCACCAAGCGCGTCGCAACTTGGGGTACCTGCACAGCCCGAGCCTCACAGATCCACTCAATTAGCAGCCACTCGTCTGAGGGATGGCGCAGCCAACGTCGTCTCCCCACCTACCAGCAAGAACCTGTCCGCCTGTGAGGATGACGAGCCCAAGAGTGAGGAAGAGACGTATGCAAGCATATCTGGGGTGTTGTCGACGGAAGCACACAAAGCAGATGAGACGTGGGTACCCAAGTCCTACTCCAAAGCCATGAAGAGGCCCGACTTATGGAAAGGCCCAATGGACAAAGAGATGGCAAAGATGCATGAACAGAAAGTGTGGCATCTAGTGGAGAGACCAGTTGGAGCGAGAACAATGAAGAACCAGTGGGTATTCGCACTCAAATATGACACAGAGGGTCGTGTGGTGGGCAGGAAGGCACACCTCATTGCAAAGGGGTTCACCAGATACCCAGCTCTGATTATTTTGCGACCTACGCATTGGTCGTGAAGTACGAATCATTCCATATGAACCTCGCAGTGGGCATCATACTTGACTACAAAATGTGGCAAATAGACTGTACTAGTGCCTATCTCAACGCTCCTACGCAAGTCCCAATCCTGATGAAACAGCCGGAGGGTTACAAAGTCCAGCCTGGAGACGTGTGCAAGCTCGATGTCCTTGGTGGTGAACAGGTTAGGGGGAGCAATTGCAATGGAGAAGTAATGGACAATGGTAGTAATGGGCTGGACGACAATGAGAAAAGCCTTGTGGCAGTGTTGGATAAGGCATTGTACGGGACGTCAGATGCGGCGAAGAACTGGTGGGAGACCCTGGATAGGGACATGTCACGATTGGGGTACAAGAGATCTGAAGCAGATCAGTCGGTGAGAATGAGAGAGCAGGACAGAGAGAAGACAGTCACCAGCACCTACACTGATGACACGTCAGGGATGTCATCGTCAAAATGAGAAGCTGAAAGGGCAAGGAAGGAACTCAGGGAAGCGTTCAAGATCAAAGACCTGGGGGACATCAAGTTCATGTTGGGAATACGCATTGTGCGCAACTGAGAGCAACGGATCATCACACTTGACCAAGAAGAATACTTGAAGCTGTCAGGTTCTGCTGACTACGGGGGCTTCCAACTGTAAGCGGGTCCTTACTAGGCAGACTCGATGTCTGAAGGAGTAGTCCCGGACAGAGAGCAGGAGTTCCAGAGGAAGTCTGGATGGTTGGGAGGTGCTTCGGGGTTGAGCAGAGTACCGGGGATTGGAGCGGGAGGGTGGTCAAGGTTCCGGGCAAAGTCCGGGACCAAGGGAGGTGGTGCGGGAGGTGTGCGGAGGCGAGAGAAGAAGAACCAGGAGACTGAGATGAAGTCCAGGAGACTGAGGTGAAGAAATAGAAAGAGACTTAGAGAGAACCAGGAGACTTGGAGAGAAAAGAGATATAGATTGACAGACAAGTTAGACAGACAAGCTCATACAAAACGGAGGTATGACAAAGTAATGGCAAAGGTAATATCAAGACTACTCTCGTGGAATGCTATCTACGGGTTTAAGTAGGGAGGTCCAGGACTGGCTCGGGGAGGTTTTTAGCCCAGGGGTGACGATCGGGGTTGGTGTGCGGGGCTGTGTATCCGAGGTATTGAATGGCATTGGAGATGATCATGCGGGGCGTTTGGGGGTGGTTGCATGGGAAACCAGATGATTGGTGGGTGTTTGGGTTGGTAGGTTGGGTAGGTCGGGGGTTTTTGGGGTGAAGGCGGGTGCCAGGCTTGATGGGGGGTTGATGGGAGTTATGCCGGGGTGCCAGGGCTGATGGGGGTGTGCCAGGGTGCCGGGTTTGATGGAGGTGTGTCCCTTGGGTTGTTGGCAAGGGTCCTGTTGTCCCGGGGTGGTTGGGATGGTCTGGTGGGCGTCTGGGGCTTGGGACTTAGTGCGGGTCGTGACAGAAGCGCACGTTAGAGAAATTCAGCATGATGGATTGCAATCCCAAATACACCCCTCTACCAACAAAAATCGTACTTAGCCGATCACAGTCACCAGCTACAGACAAGGAACAGAACTACATGAAGGATAAGCCATATAGCGAAGCATTAGGATCTCTCATGTATGCACAGATTGGGACACGCCCCGATATCTCATTCAGGATAACATCATTGAGTCGGTTCATGTCAAGTCCTGGAAAAGTGCACTGGCTCGCCTTACTTCACGTCATGCGTTACCTAAAGGTGACCCTTCACTACAAAATACAATACGGAGGACCGAAGTACCAGGATTACGTGCCTTGGGGATATTACGACTTGGATTTTGCAGCTGACATTGATACCCAGAAGTCGGTGTCAGGAGGAGTATACCTACAAGCAGGTGGACCAACGTGCTGGAGTGCCAAGTTTCAGGACACCATATCGACGTTGACAACTGAGGCAGAGTATATTGCACTGGGGAGAGCAGGGGAACAAATACAGTGGATGTATTCAGCACTTGTGGAGATTGGAATGGCGGTGCCATACCCAGCGAGCCTCAAAGGAGATAATAATGGATCTATTGCTATTGCAGAAAACAAGAGGAGTCACAACCAAGTCAAATATATTGACGTGCGCCACCACTTCATACGCCATGCAGTTGAGAAAGGGAAAATTGCTATTGATTATGTCCCGAGCAAAGACAACCTAGCAGACCTATTCACCAAGCCCCTGTCTTGGCCGCAGCATTACAAATTCTGCCAAGCCCTCAGACTAACGGATTCTGATTGAAGAAGTGCATCGTGGGTCAGGGGGAGTATTGGACAGAGGCCCGCAACGCCCAGGACGCACGTGACCCATGACATATGAGTGATGAAGTTAGGAACTGTATAGCCAAAAGATATCAGTCGGATTCGGATACCGGCACACCTCAGTTGTTGATACAACATACTGAGGTGTGTACTACTTGTCCACTATAGTATATCACACATACTAATTAGGATTAGTCTATTGTATCAAACAGGTACATAATCGCAATAGAGTCATTGATACAACGTACTGAGTCTATTGTATCAAACAGGATGAAATGACAGCCGTAGCGGAATCTGCACAAGACCTTATGGACATAGAGGCCACTTAATGTGGTCTCTACAGTATTCCTGGATGGATGGGAAGGGACCATCATAGGTCCCTTTAAGTTGCTATATTGTGCTCTAATTGAGACGCAATAATGCAAAGTCCAAGCAGTGCAAGTTGCACATATACGCAACTTGCAAGGCTGCTAGAGACCTTTTCAAGGTTCTTGGAGAGCTTCCGTTCCCTCTCCAGGGCCTCAGTCTTGCTCTGCCACCCTTGAATGGTGCGATAAGACCGAAGCTGCCTGCTTGGTCTCCTCTGATCATCTGTGTTCACTGCAATGCAGCTCTGTTGTATCTGCTATAAGGGGTGTGTGAAAGGCTCAGTAACTGCATTACAGGATGTCATTCTGGGGGGTGCATAGGAGGGGAGGATAGAGCAACTATGGAGCAGAGGATGATACGACTTGGTGAACTATATGCCAAGGATCATAGCATTAGTGAGCCCTTAAAAAAATTTTTTTCTTTTTTTGGGTTAAGATTGTGTTCACTGCTCAAGATTGTGGACACAGTCTGAAGGGGGGTATGTAATGGATTGGGCCCTATAGCCTATTTTGGACTCAGTAGCACAGCCACCTTTTCTTTAGTCTTTGTCCTAACCACTGTGTGTAGTCACCTTTTCCCTATAGAATTGGGTCATATGCACTTGGAACTGGAGACTGAGGCTCACCTGTAACCAACTGTTACATGGATTGTGAAGATGTTGCCACCAATAATGGCAGGCAGTAAGAAATTGGGGAAATAGTGGACAGAAGACAATAAGCTTACAAAGCTTCTAACACTTAGCTGCTGTTGCTAAGTATGTATGTCAAAAGTGCAAGGCAGCAAACATTGGTGCCAGCAATGAAAGTGTATCCATATGGTAACTGTCAGGTTCTGCTGACAATGGGGGCTCATCAATTTCAAGGTTAACTCAGCAATTTTCAGTTGGTAACAACTATGAGGTACTGCTGCAGAGTGACATTTAAATAGAGGGTATGTTCAGAATAGCAGTGTGTGTGGTGGCTGTAAGAGTCTGTCAATGCACTCTAGTTAAAGCCCAGGATTTAGACCTAAGCCCCTATTGATTAGAGCTACAATGGTACTAGTTGATAGAAAAAAGCAAGTAGTAACATGGGACTATGATGTAATAATAACATGTGATGCAGGTTCAAGCCCTGCTAGTCTCAGTTTTCCTAAGGTTGTTGGTTCAATTTTCTGGAAGTGTTATAGTGGCTCAAAATAGTAAAGGATGTGGATGTTGCATATTAATGGAACCTTTTTGTGAAGCCTTTTAAACACTAAACTATATTTGTATGTAAATACCTTACCTACAGAATGAGAAGTTTTCCTTATCCAAATAATTACATGATGTCCAGTGAGTAAACCTTGAAAATAGCTAATTACATACATATTTACTAAGGTCCATATTATAAGTATTAAGAATAAATCTAAACACTGCATGTCTGGTATTGTTCTTTCTTAAACATTTTCATTGACTTTGTCTTTTTTCCATGTTGAAGGCATGATGCAGCATATTGTGCAAACTAGTATATTAAGTTATCTGTATATTTCACAGTTTATCCAGAGTATAGGAATCAAAGATCATTATTAGTTTTGTGAGTTCAGAATGTAAATAAATACAATTGTACTTATAATACAGAAATTGAAGAGGATTCCAACTCTAGGTGACCAAGAATATAAATACATATGTACAAGTGAGATATGAAGAGATTTTTGTCATACATGAGTAATTTTTATATGTCAGAAAAATCTAGATAATGAGATGGATTATAAATCAACAAGTAGACACATAATAAAAATTACAAAGATTTTGGTACTAAAGTTAATCATTAATTTCCTTGATGAGGCAACTGATCTCAAATAGAATGCTAAAAGCCAATTCCTTAAGTCTCTTGACACAGGAGATGGCAACAAATGTAAGTCCTGATGAAAAATCCTTGTATCCAAGATCAATTGTAACTTCATCAAGAGTGAGACCCTGGCTTTTGTAAATAGTAATTGCTCAAGTCAGGGTCAAGGGAAACTGTTAATAAGTCAGCTGATTTCCTGACTTGTCTTTCCAAACAGCAGTCATAGAAGGAATAGGAACCCGTGATAGATCTATACCACACTGATGTACTTATTACTGTACTCCTTGTTCTGGGAGCTTAAATTGACTTAATGGTATCTACTCTTGTACTTTTTTGAAGCTCTTTCTATTTTATATAATCAAAGTTTTTATGTAAAGTGGGGGTGCTTTCTTACAATGTAACAGAAGTCTCAGAAGCCGGTCAAAAGATGTCTACCTAAGAAATCCTCTTACTGGGGACCCAAAGTCTAGTCTAATAGTTGCCTGCCTCCTTTTCTTGTTCCTCCTCTTTCTTATATACTCTTTTCTTGTGCACAGACCATGGTTTTATGATTTTTAATTCTCATTGGTGTTTCTCCAGCATGTACGTTTAGCCATACCTTTAGCCATTTCCCTACCCCTTTTGGATTTATCCATGATAAAGGTTTGGCCCTGCCCTTTTTTCCCTGATCCAAAATGTATAGCCTATTTCCTGATGGCTAATTTTAGTCCTGAAGATTTGGATCAGCTGCATGACAGCTTATAAGCCCCATCTTCCTCTCTTGGTTCACATTTTCAATGTTTTGTGTTGTATCCTTTACCACCTTATATTAATAAGTTTTTCCTGCTGTCCTTTAGATTTCTGTTCCAAGTTTGGGTTTGCATTAAGTATGCTGCGTGAAAATACCAACACCGTAGAATAGTACAAGGTCTACATTTCAAGTTTCAACTTGTTAAAATAGGGTTAAACTATCTTCACACAAAATCCGCGCCATGAGGCTTGCCTACTTCAACATCGGTGTTGTGCTGCTCTGTAATAGTTGTCATCGCGATATTTATCCTAGCTGGACACTATTATAGAGCAAAGATGAGACAAACGCTCCATACAAGTCTACTCCACGCACCACTGACTGCAAGCCCATGTTCAGGTGCGAATTGAATCTCAGTCCAGTTGTCTCGTTTGTACTGCGCAGGTTTGCTCTAGCGTTGAGTCTATATTGCAGAGATGAGATTGATGATAACCGATCATGCACGGAAAGTACATACGATGCCATGAGAGAGTTGGAAGATACTTCTCAGTTCCTCAGGTCTCTCGAGTAGGTCATTGGATTATAGACAGCCTACGTCGAGGACGTACTAAGAAGACTGCTACCCAAGCTTAGTTCTCTTCCACCACAAACTGTAGAAAAGTAGTGATTTCCAGTACAAGTGGGAGCTTGTGACACAATTCCTCACCAAGATCAGCCGAATAGTCAGCGCAATGCTGAATCATTGCACTGACCATCAGCCAGGATGTTTCACGTCACTTAAGAGTACCCTCATGCTCACGGTGTTATCAATCCTGTTTCTTCCAGAGGTTGAAATGATAAGGTAAGTCCTCTTACATCTTTAAGGCACGTTTTTCCACTCACGAATTATCCATGCGATGAGTTTATCAACCATTACCCTTGTCCTGAGTATGTTATGTCAGTGCTGCAGGTACGTCGAAACAGGGTTATATACGCACCTTTCGTTTATGTCACGATGGGGCCACAAGTAGTAACTCCCGCGATCAGCACTTCGGTGGCTTCAGAGATTGCCAGTGTTGTGACGAAGATCCACTGCCATTTGTCCTTGATAACAAGAAGATTCGATGTATCATGGAAAACAGCTCCAGTAACCATGCCACCGACATAGCCTAGTAGGCATAATAACCACAAGACACATGGGAAGAGCCACTTGGAAGACAATACGCGAATGCGATAAACAAAGTATGCCTGAGGGGATAGAAGTCAAGGTTTGAGATTTCGAATCATGGGCAATTGTTACTTGAATCACGGGGCAAATAAACCCAGTCAGGAAGACGGATATATCCCCCGATGTTGGAAGCGCAATGAGTGCATCAGAATTTCCATAATTTATGACTGAGTCCTGTGTACCAAAGTCTGAAAGAAACTGCTTATCAGTGCTTCAACTCACGTTGTAAATCATATTGGTGATCACGATTGCATGAACAAGTTCTAAGATCCTGTTCAAAGAAACATAAGTGTCAAGCTTAAACTGGCCTATTGAGCTGACCATATTGCGCCGACCTGTCCATTGTGTCCCTCAGATTTCAATCCTATGGGGAGGCACGGGGAAACTTACAAAGGCTTTCAAGAATGATCAGTCATTGTAAAACTTTCTGCCGTATGGCTGAATCCTCAATTACGTCACCAAGGAATGGTCGAAGCTTACCTATAGTATATGAAGGTCTGGACAGTCACCAGTCCAAAAAGGAAGATGGAGAACATGACTCCGATCTCGAGGACACCAAGTGTTGGGGTGACATCTACTTGGTTTGAGGAGTTTATCCATTGCGCACCACGAAGTTTGATAGAGGCCGTTAGAAGGTCAAACACTCAGCCAGAATGCAGCATATGCGAGTGATTTGATATGACCCCATGCTTTGATTTTGTCATGAATATCAGTGATCATACTTCAGGAGATTGATACTCCTGACATTAGATGATTATCAACTTGTTCCAACCCCTCTTCGCGTACAACTCGCTACAATCTCTGAGTCGTTTGCGCTTTTTGTCAAGACCTCAATACAAAAGTTCTCAAAGTTGCGCCACTCGCCTGCTAACCTTATCTTTGAGAACCTCTACTTTCTGCAAAAGCTCCAACTCTTTTTATCTCCTAACGCTCACCGTCAAGTTAGACAGAAATAGAACCTGGACTAAACCAACAACAGTTTCATGGTTCCGCCTACACTAAATCCGCGACTTTCGCTGTGCATCTTCGCCATAGTTGATGAATCATTCGTAGTCAAAAAAATGCAAACTACAAATGATGGTACGAGGAGGATGGAAAACCTTGGTCAGTCAAAACACCAGCCACCTGGGCTTCAGACTCCAAGGAGGGCAGCTGAGAATATATTTTGCGTCAGGTTTCCCACGATGGACTCGGAACATGATTATCAGATTGATCGTGGGATACTCCCTGGATGAGGTTTTTAACGCTGTCTTTTTGTACTAAGTATCACGCTTTATTCGACGACAACCGGACATACGCGAAACGAATCTCTTGACGTCAAAGATAATGAGTATACCTATCTTGTCCATAGCTTACGAGGAAGCAACGAGCCAATATACAGTGCAGCACCACACATTAAAGTCAGAACATAATACACTAGGTATCCCCCCAAAACAGATCCCTGTAGGGAGAACAAAGAAGCGGAAACTCCTGGTCCAACAGCTCTCATCAAACTCACAGTCATCTGGCATCGACATAATCAACCATAAGAATTTCATCTGTCAAGAATGAAAAGCTTACCTGACTGAGACCGTTCGTGGCACCAAGCGACGCGCGATTTGGGGCCGCAGCAGCGATAAAGATGAATATCGCGCCTATTACTTGGTATCATTAATCACTGTCGAGGGGAAAGGCCCTTACCAAATGACAAACTCATCCCAATTGAAAGTAGTGTTTGCACTCCAACTAAAACCCATACGCCCAACCCTACACCATTCCGCCTCGTCATCTCGCTTATCAGAGGGAACGCCAAAAACGACGGGACCGCACACCATATACCCGCCATAAACGTCATCTTTGTGCCAATAGAATCATGGATCCTTGCAAAGAAGAACATCTGAAAGATACCATTTAGGAACCCGTAGGCAGCGAGAATCTGGCCTATATTGGAGGGAGGGAGACCGAGCCCGCCAAAAGACGTTGGTGTTGAGAGAAAGAGAGGTTGGATGGTTCGGAAGGCAACCTCGAGCATTGCAAAGAAGGCGTAGTTGCCTGCGGAGATGATGACCCGGGGGGTGAGAAGAGAGAGGAATGGGAGGGGCTCCTCTTCTCCGGGCGAGGGAGCATCATTATGAGCTATGCTCGGCGATTCTAGAACTTGCCGCTTATCTGTGGCATTACGTCGAAATCTGAACAGAGAAGAGATTGAGGCCGGTGACTTGTGTGTGTCCTTTAGAAACAGAAGTGAGATGATCCATATAAGTGCCGAGTAAGCTGCTGGAATTGCACAAGGTAGGAGGTACGGGTAT
The DNA here is from genome assembly GCA_017657195.1 of Termitomyces sp. T70a. Taxonomy (NCBI): domain Eukaryota; kingdom Fungi; phylum Basidiomycota; class Agaricomycetes; order Agaricales; family Lyophyllaceae; genus Termitomyces; species Termitomyces sp. T70a. The sequence goes on along the minus strand of JAGGAT010000626.1, from coordinate 7,773 downwards.
TCCTTCAGAAGCCTGCTTCTTCCGAATAGGGAGGGGAATTGTAAAGCAGGATTGGAGAAAATGCCTCCAATGATCGGACCGAACTAATCAAGTACGTATTTTTTCTCAGCTTTGATGGGGGTTATGGCAGAAAGGTTACTCACAGACCCGCCAGTGGACCATGCGATTGGAAGGTACGCATATGCCTATGGAAAAGACGTAAGTTCAAGTAGCTTACATCACCTGGGAAACGAATAGAACGTACTTGCGCGATATTCGTTGAATCCGTCAGTTCGGCCATCATGCTGGAAAAAGACAGCAGTCAGACCACGACGCGATCAGTGTCAAGGTTCGCGCCAATATAACAGACCAACCTTTTGATTATACCAACGTTCCCATCTTGTACCCCATCAGCCATCCCAATTGCCGAACTCAGAAAAAAGGACACCTACTCAAAGCGCCACAGATGCACCGGCTTTTCACATCTCAAATTTTAGCCAACGAAGGACAAAGACCACCCATCAATGACAGGTGAAAAGATAACCAACGGACCTCAAAATCAAAGTCCAAAAAGTCTTTGAAAAACCAAACGAAACCATCGATATCGTCAGGCCAAAAAGTCCAATAAGGACAACTGGTTTGCGTCCTATGTGATCTGACATCCGGCTCCATTGAAGAACGGTGCTTGCTTGTGTTACAAAAAACAGCGAGTGCTACCTCGACAAGATGTCCCTCGTTATACAAGAAACAAATGGAGATACATTAGGGCGCACCAAAAGCCCGACATAGTACCCGACTTGGCTTTCGTCCCCGTTCGTCACACCCATGTCTCTTATTAGCTACATTATGAGAATTAGAGGATAGTCACCGTAGCGTATCTAGGAGGAGATCAAACCTACTTGAGGTGCAAAGGGTGCTATAACCTGGACCGTCAGCGGTTCCGAAACTTGCAGTAGCATGACAATCGAGAACTGTCCCCAAGGGAGTGGGGTGTAGTACCGCTTATGCTTCTGCTTCTGTCTTTGTGCGGGAGGCCCGAGAAGAGGAGTTTCCTCGTCCGCACCAGTTGTGATAAGACTGGGCATTGACTTGAAATGAAGTGGGGGTAGCGAAGTAGATTTCTCGCTGGATACTAACTCTTTATATTACAAAAAATGGTTTACGTACAACCCAACATTTCGTATATCATCCACAAGTATCCAGATTTGATGGTGCACAGGGTCCTTGTTCTGGTCAAAAGAAGCGCGGTCTAGGTACTGTTCAATTCGTGACATGTGTGTTGTCAGTTACGACAGCCAGTTGTATTTCAGAAGTTCACTATGTTAGAACCTCAGTGTAATATATATCTGACAAGAATACAAATATATTCCTAGTCGTATTTAGGTGACTAAAATAGAGTACTACTACTGAGTGAGCATATATTGATCGTTATATTGCTAGAGATAAGGAAAGGTGAACGTGAACCTATGGACTTATCCTCAGTCGTGCATAAGTGACTGATTGAGGGTTCTGTACTATCTACGATGATATATATGTATTATTTCGGGCGCCAAAAAGAGGAACAAAGGTGCGAGTAAAAGTATGGTATGGTAGAGTGGCTGTGATGCGCCATCATATTTCCCTAAGCTTATTTAGACAAGTGCATGAGCCAAAAGTTTAAATTGAGGGAAGTATGTATGTAAGTGAAAGTAAACGCACCTGGAGTTCACGAGTCAAAAGTTGTAACATATGATCCTCAATCCGCACTACGCACTACGCACCGCCCGCCCTGCGCCCCTCGACCCACCGTGCCCCAAACAAACCCCTCAACATCCCCTCAACGTCCACCAGCACCCCTCTTCCTTCGCCCACCGCCTGCCCGCGCGGACACCGAGTCCACCCCGCCCTGCTTGCCCGTGCCCGCTCCTCATCAGACGCGAAAAACCACTGGTAGAAGTACCAGTCCCCGCATGAATTTGTGTGGAGGAAGGGGAGGGCGTGCACGATGCGCGTGAGGAGGAAGGAGAGCGTGTGGATATGTATGTGGATTTTGTTGGAGGTTGCGAGTGGAGAGATAGTAGGCGTTAGATTGAGAGGAGAGGAGTATGCCGAGGGAAGTGAAGGAGGAGAGAACAGCCCTACGCGCGAGGGTACAAGCACGCCCACGAACTTATCCGGGTACCGGAAGAGCATCGTGTTGATCAACGTCTGGTCTTTACCGACGAAGTGGAAGTTGTGAGTTATTGATGGCGAAGATGACAACCATTGCGCATCTAGTGGAAGGCGCGCAGGCGCTGGAGAGGTATTGATGAACCAGTCGTGTGTCTGGTAGAATGTTTCGGAGAACCATGATATCCCGAGGGGTGTAGACCCGAAGAAGGAGCCTGGAGGAGGGAGAGGAGTGTCAGATGAGGTTGAGAGGAAGAATGGTGAGAAGTGTCAGCCATCTCTGTGCGTTTACGAGACGCCCAATACAGGGGATCGGCGCTTTTGGCCATTATGCATCAAACTTTGATGAGGATCAAATTACCTCGCCTGTCCCGTACGGCCACACCAAAAGTATACTAAATGTCAAGTTGTCTCCGCCCGTAATCACACCGCAGACCCAAAATGCGGAGCCGAATATAGAAAGAACAACGGCGAATATCACGCTTACCTTCACTCAGGTCCATATCCCACAAGCCCCATCTCGAAACGCCACGCGTATTCCTTCATGCCAGGGACGCCATATAGCGGTACCAGAACCTTGTCCTTATTTGAACTTGTAAGTACTTGTTCCACCCTTCTTGGATCAGGCCAGCGCCGAAAAGGATGGGGACTGCGGAACGAGCCTGCGTCGACCCAGAATGCGTAATCATATTCAGAGTTGGAGAGCGAGTGCAGTGCTTGATCGAGGAGCCATGGCTTTGCATTCCATACGGCGTATAGATCGGGATTGTGTATCGCACGCTCGCGGTCCCAGGCGTGCATTGCGTGATATTTAGAGATATAGGAGGCGAGAGGAGGGATGAAAAATGGGGACGTGTAGGTTGTGTTTATTGTGATTCTTTCTGTTCTTGTGGATGTGGAGAGACGGAGGGCAGACACATGCGATGCAAGCTCGGGGGTTGTGTAGAAATATACATCGGATTGTACACCGTCGGGTCCAAGAAAGTTTGTAAGCCAGGAGATGTACTCTTCCTGTGTGTGTTTGGCCTGTGTAAGTGGGAAGAACGCCGAGACAAGGAGTATGCGTGGAGGAGTTTTTGACAAAAAGTCTTCAGGTATACTTAACGGCTCAACGGGATGGGTTAACAGCGACCACGCTGAAAACTTGAGGCACACGAGCACAAGGACGCAGAAAATGACTATAGGGAGGAGTCGCAGTCTAGCTCTGAGATTTCGCGGCGGAACAGCCAGAGGCAGGAGGGACGTTGCGTTACATTGGACATGCCAAACCTTGAATAAATCGGGTTTTGACATCTGAGAAAAGAGAGGGAAGAAGCAATGGCGCAAGTGTCAGACTCATTTGTAATCTCTTTGATTTACGATGCGCAGCCCACTTAGGAGATCGCTAAATCTTAATTTGTTTCATCGGGAAACAAAAGCAAAACGCCGTCATCACTGACTAAAAATAGTTCCGTTCCCCTGTAGAGTCTTGAGCATGCAACGCATACCATTCTGACAAGTACTATACCAACTCAAGGGTATATCGACGTGACTACACCCGGGGTCCTCATTCAAGTCCTCCAAATCAAGTAGCTAACCCGAGTGTCATCGAGAAATTGTAAAGATAGCTAAGCTTTGTCGGTCTAAAAAAATTGACCAAATTTGGAAAAAGGAGAGGAATCTCCACACTTTGCACCGTTGCTGTATTGTCTTTGGAGGTGACCATCTTTAGGATTGATCTCTATAAAGTTCTGGTAAACACACCAGATGAATCAACCAATGGCCGCTCAATTTTTCCGTCCGTTCGGACATCATACAAATCACAAGCATGATGGACAAGACCGAATGCATCGCAGTTTCCAAATCCTCCAAGATGCTGCAACTACAGCAACTTAGACTCAAGCAATGTATGATATACTCGCTTTCCCTCGATGCCGACCTCTAGTTCGACATATTCATGGATTTGAATTGAGCCTATCGTCAGCACATTGAATACAGATGAGACGGGTCCTAAATTCAAGTGAAGGGGATGACGAGATGGACGTTCCGAGATCTTGTAAGCTTGCCCCACAACTTACGACATAATTTCCATACCTTTACTCCACAGCTCCACTTACCGCTGTTTCCGATTACAGCTGCGGCACACCAAACACGTGACTGCCGCCTCAAAAACATTCCGATCTCACCTTCGTTTACTTGTCCTAACTACGAGTAAACGAAGGTGAGCCTTTAGATTATAATTATTTTGTACTTGTCCTAACTACGAGTAAACGAAGTGTGTTTTATCTTGTCTGTTTGGGCCATAGTGAGGCTGTTCACTGTCAGCCTTTCAGATCTACATACATCAAGGCCTTCTTCCTGTAATTTATGTAAGCGCCAACGCCATACCAGCATGACATATACTCGGACGTCAGTCTGGCGGGCTATTTAGTAAACAACATTTAGAGAGCATTCCCGGATACTGTTGCGATCTCGACGCAAGGTACCGTAAGTGTGCCAACCACTTTCACCAATTCACATATATCACGCGCCCATTGTTACAATTGAACAAAGCAATATATACGACTTGACTGAGGGTGAGCCGTCCACATAGACAACCTTAGACCAGGCATTAACATAAGTCTGAATCACTATAGGTACAGAATTCAGTCATTTCTATCACAGACTGAGGATCAGACATTAACATAAGTCTGAATTAATATAGGTAGACATCTAGGATTCTAACAGATACTTACTGTGTTTTGTGTCGATAATGACAATGTTAGAATTTGAACCTTCGGTACCTATTAATATACAGACACCAGTTAGTGTCTGATCCTCAGTCTGTATTATAAGTGACTGTATTCCTGTACCTATTAATAAACAGACACCAGTTAGTGTCTAACCTAATCGGTACAGTTAATAATTGTGTATGGTTAACAACTCACCCTCAGTCTGTATTATAAATGACTGAGGGTGCCCGTCCTTGATAGCTGGTATATATATACTGTGGTCAATTCCTTTTTATGTTAGAATTCCAGATGTGTATCCCAAGTTGTCACTAAGAACAATAGTAAGTATATTCCTCAGTCCAAGATAAGTGACTGAGTTGGTCTGTACCTAAGAACAATAGTAAGTATATTCTAAGGTACTGTTTAGTAAAACTGTATCTGGAGTGTAAATAAGGATGACATACCCTCAGTCCAAGATAAGTGACTGAGGGTTCTGTCTACTGTAAGTGCAATATATATACATGTACAAGACAATGGAGGCCACAGCGTAACTAGCTGGTATGGAGAGTATAATGGGAGCAGTGGCCCTGGTCAGCAACCCTGGTGTGACTGTGTGATATGTGAAATAGTCCAACATTTTATGTGACAATGAAGTGGGTGAGGTGTGATATTGGCAAGGGTGATATGTGATGGAGTGATGTGACAATGCACTCATGGTGCCCATAGCCTCATATTCCAACAGGCAAGGTGGTAGCAAAGGGCTTGAAGATGATGCTGCATGTAGCCTTGTAGTAATTTACCAACAAAAAGTTTTCCAATGCAGAAGTTATATTTGTGAATATATCTTAAAGCTAATGGTATATTTGAAATCTATTTAAAAAATGAGTTGCACTGCTTTTGGACAAAATCAAAATGTGATAAAAAATTGAATGTATCTAGTGAGTAAGTTGCACTGGTTATTATGCAAAATTAAAATCTAATGATAGATTAGAACTATGTCCAGAAACTAAACTATAGTGGGTTTTGTGGAGAATTCAAAGTTGATAGTGCATTGAAAACTTATCTATAAAGTGAAGTGCTCTGACCTTGATAGAATGTGGAAGTATCAACTCATGCACTAAACCCTATCTAGGAAGTGAGTTGCACTAGCATTTGTATGGTATGGAGATAAAATTTTAACTGGTATATTATAACTGTGCCTAGGATGTGAGTTGGACTGGCTTTTGTAAAATTAAATATTAATAATATATCTAGCTTGTTTCTTGGTCTATGTGAACAATTTCCAATCTTTGGTCCGGTACCTTACTCATTTTCCTTTGTACTGAATACATTCACCTTCCTCAGCAAAGAAATAGTTCAAAGATTTACACCCCTGTTTCTAAGAGAAAAAGTTGTTCTTTATCTCACAGAAACCTCAATAGTAATATTATTATGTTTTCCATTATGTTTCTTGCAGAAAAAGGCTCAAAAAAAGTTATGGTTCTTATTTTGGAAATAGCTGGGAAATATGAATTTAATTTCCTAAAATTTTCCAAGAAAAACTGCTCACATATTTTCTATAGATAATTTATTCAGAAACTGGATGCCAGGTTTCTCAATTACTTTTTCCAAAGGAAACACATTTGGCCACCAGCAGTGTTAGAGATGAGGTGCAGAGCCATAAAGAAAAGAAAAAACTTTCCCCCCTACTAAGTGAAAGTCCTCCCCACTAATCCAATCTTCATCAGAGATTGAGATGAGTCTTGAGATCCTGCCATTTTTCTTGTTCATGTCTATCTGCTGCTAATGTTCATGTTCTGCAGTTGCATTGGTGAGAATACATGTGAAATTTCTGGCAGATATAGACTGGATAGGCTTATTGTCATCAGAGTCAGAACTGTCAGAGTCAGAGGCAACATGTTAATTATGAGCAAATTTTGCAGTAGCAATCACTGCTGGTACCTGAACCTGTTTTCATCAAAAAAAGTGACAAAGAAATGTGTCATGCCATTCCTTTGGCAACTTTTTGCCTTAGAAAAAGGCATTTTCCATTGTCTCAAACCTTTTTTTGTTGGAAATACAGGGGCTCAAAAAACTGTCCCAATGTTTTATACTTTTTAAAAGATGACATTGGCATGAAAGATTGGAAGTATTTAAAGTTCTGGTTAAATCATGTCAAATACTATGGCATTGCAGCTACAAATTGCATCTTAGCTTATGTAATTTAAATCAGAACTGATGAAGTAATGGCCATTTTAAAATATTTACTTATTGGGACAGTTTTTTGAGCATCTCTAATTTTGGTATTTAGTACTTTGTATGTCCTCTATTTGCCTTAATAATTGCTTGAATCCTTCTAGGCATGCTTTCTATCAGTCTTTGGCATACTTCTGCTAGTATTCCATCCCACTCCTTTGCAACCCTCTCCCACAATTCATGCACACTATGAGGTGTTTCATACTGCCTAAGCTGCTCCTTAAGGTACTCCCAGAGGTGTTCAATAGGGTTAAGATCAGGGGATTGGGCTGGCCACTAGAGGACATCAAAGTTGTTGTCTTCAAACCACTTGTTAGCCCTTTTGGAGTTGTGTTTGGGGTCATTGTCCTGTTGAAAGTAGCAGGCACCCTCCTCCATCTCCAATTTTTCAAAGCTTTCCTTTGCTCCATCCTCCAAAATTTTACAGTACTGCTCTGCATTCATGATCCCCACCACCTCTACCAGATTTTCTACCCCATTCCAACCAATACAGCCCCATACCATGAGATTATTCCCTCCTCCATGTTTCACAGGAGGTGTCATAGTTCAACTTGAAATGCCTTCTCTTTTTAGCTTCCACACATACTACTTTCCATCTGACCCAATCCTGTTAATCTTTGTCTCATTGGTCCACAACACTCTTTTCCAGTCCTCCACAGTCCAGTTTTGATGCTTTTGAGCCCATTTAAGTCATAGTTGCCTATGTCTAGCTTTGAGCATA
>JAGGAT010000625.1:0-21818 GCA_017657195.1 Termitomyces sp. T70a | reverse complement strand
GGCTTGTGGTGCAGAGAGAAGTCAAAGTTGGCAAGGTACAGGGACCACTGGGCCTGGCGACGGTTGAGCTTCTTGGCCATCCTGAAGTATTCCAGGTTCTTGTGGTCTGTTCAGACTTCAAACTTGTGTCTCGTGCCCTCCAGGAAGTGACGCCACTCCTCCAGTGACCAGATGATGGCCAACATCTCTTTGTCCTCCGGGGATTACTGGGACAGGACAGCGCCAGTCGCAAAATCAGAGCTGTCGGCCTCAACATGGAAAGGGTGGTCATTGTCGAGGAAGATGAGGACAGGCTTGGAGGTGACGGCGGACTTCAGAGTGTTGAACACTTGTTGCTCTGCATTTCCCCAGGTCCACCCTACGTCCTTCCTGGTGAGGTCAAACAGCGGCCGCGCATAATGGGAAAAGTCCTGGATGAACCGCTGGTAGAAGTTGGTGAACCCCAGAAAAGCTTGTACCTCCTTCTTGTTCTGAGGCTCTGGCCACTGGGTGATGCCAGCCACCTTCACGGGGTCCATTTCTGCCATGCCGTGCGAGATGATCAGCCCAAGGTACTCGATTCAGGTCCGTTCAAACTCACATTTCTCCAGTTTGAAGAAGAGCTGGTGTAGATGGAGACAGTCCAGAACGACCCGGATGATGCAACAATGCTCTTCTAGGTCTTTAGTGTATATGAGGATATCATCAAGGTATACGCACACCACGCCATTGGCAATGAGATCCCAGAAGATGTTGTTCATCATTGTTTGGAAGGTGGCTGGACTGTTCATAAGCCCAAAAAACATTACTAGAGGCTCGAACAGCCTGCAGTTGGTCCAGAATACTCCCTTCCACTCATTCCCCTCCCGGATGCGCACGTTGTTGTAGCTCTATCAGACGTCCAACTTGGTGAAGTAATGTGCACCCTGGAGGTTGTTGATGAGTTCGGAGATGAGTGGGAGGGGATAACGGTTCTTGATGGTCATCACATTGAGCACGCAATAGTCTTGAACCAACCAGAGAGAGCCATCCTTCTTCTTGATGAAAAACACCAGCGAGGCCATTGGAGACTTGGAGGGGCAGATACGTCCTGACTCGAGATTCTCCTGGAGGAACGCATCTAGCTCGTCCTGTTCCTTGGGTGCGAGCGGGTAAACCTTGCAGTTAGTGGGCTTTACATCGGGCATCAGCTCGATAGTGTGGTCCCACTGCTTGCATTCTGGGAGGGAGTCAAACGAGGCCTTAGAGAAGACGTCCTCAAAGTCGTGTAGGTGGTCAGGGACTGCATCTCGGAAGGCCCGGGGTTGGGTGTTCATTGCAAAGGCCTGGGCCAGCCGCTGGGAAGTGGTCTGGCTAGCCCAAATCTCCTCTGGAGGGGGAGAGGGCCATAAGGTTGTTGTGTAGATGTGGTCTCCTGCCTCGATGGCGTTGTCCGGCTGTTCCGGGTCCCAGGCGAGTTGAAACTCTCCTTCACTTCCCTCTTCTGGCCTGGAGGCTCCGCTGCCATGCCTGTCGTCCTCATAGAGGGCCTCTCTATGGGGGAACGCCAGAGGTGGGGGGTCCAGCAGGTCAAGGTCCATGAACGGGAGGTGTCCCACTTGACATGCCCAGATAGCTGTGCATTCCCACATAGCAGTGCGCTGCTCCTTCTTTGACTCCTCCGCGCAGGTAGTGCAGCGTCAGGGGCACCGGCTCATCCTCACCCGTTGCTTCTCTAAAAACCCCCTTCCGACGTCTCCACGGTGGCCTTGGCATCTGCCTCCTCCTCGAGGTTGTTTGGGGTAGTTGCGTTGGGCGAAGGGACCCCAGCAGAGTCCCGGGTGGCCAGGAGCTGCAGGATCAGCTCCTCCTGTTCCTCAGGGGCGAGAAACCGGACCTCGAGGCCCAAAGGGCACCTGCGTGCGGAGTGCCCGGCTGCGCCACAGCGTTGGCATAGGAGCAGGAGGACGGCTCGTTGGCGAAAGGCATCAACATCCATGGGTATTCCGGGGGGCAGTGCAGGGTGTCCCAGAGTAGCTACCAGAGTTGGATCTACTGTCAGGAATGGTCGTACACGTGAGGCCGGGGCGGGAGGACAAGCGGCAGGGAGAGGAGCCACGGCCCAGCAGAGGTTGCGCTTGAGCACCATGAGCTGCCACTGATCTCGAGCCACCCGGTACCAGGAGTCCATGTGATTGTCGGAGGGGCGTCCCTCTGCAAGGTTGTCCATCCGTTCCATCAGGGTTGGGTTCAACCCCTCATGGAAGGTGAGGCAAAGTTGTAGGCTATCAGGGTAGTTGGCCTGCTCTACAAGGGCCCGAAACAAGTCAATGTAGTTGTCCAGGGACCTCCTGCCTTGCCCATACTGGTCCTTGTCCCATAGGGCCAGCGCAGCAGTCCTGGCTGGGTTTTGTGGGAAGAACTTGACCCTGAATTCCTGCTTGAAAGCGGCCCAGTCTACAAACCCTGCAACGCCTCCGGGACATCAGAAAACTCTCATTGCGTAGGTGGTGGCCTATTTGGACTTCATATAGGACAGGACCCACGCCATCTTCAGCTTGTCAAAAAAGAACTCGTTGCTGCAGAGCTGGATGTAGGTGACACAGGATTGGAGGAAACACTCTCTGGATGCACGGTCACCATTATATGCATCTGGGAGCGCCGGGCAGGGAATATTGATGCGTCCCTGCGCTGGAGGGGCCGGTCTCATAGCGGGGAAGCACGGAGCTGGTGTTGGAGGAGGAGAGGGTGCCACAGAGGCTGCGGGGAGGTGCTCAAGGAGTGCCCAAAGGGAATCGGAGATGGTTTCGGTGGTCTGACAGAGGGTGGAGAGTTCAGAAGTATGGTGGGCTAAGGAGGTCTGGGTGAGGTGCACCTGGATTTCTAATTGGAGCAAGCGAGTCCAGGCATTGTCCTGCAGGGCCGGAGCATCTGGGGGAGGATCTGGAGGGGCAGGCTGAGGCATGGAATACCCCGGGGCTTAAATCTGGTGGAGAGGCGACAGATAGAGACCCAGATATCGGGGGATCTATAAGGGGCCTCTGGACCAAAATTAGGGAGACTTGTTCTGCTGTAAGGGCAACCTCCGGAGATTGTGGCTAATCACACAACTGGCAGAGGGGAATCCAAAGTATATTAAAAGGTAAATATAACAAGAATAGTAAGTGGGTAAATATCTGGCAGAGGGGAATCCAAAGAGAACAAGTCTAAGGATCCCTCTGCCAGAGTCCAAGAAAATAAACATAGGTCATGTGTCTGGTGGCTGTGCTAGCTCTGGACTAAACTCTGGACTAAACTCTGGACTAAACTCCAGACTAAACTCCAGACTAAACATAAGTAATCAATGGAATAATGTAAGTATAGGAATACCAGGGAGAATAGATATGAGAAAAAGGAAAGAGAAGGGGAGTCCCCTGACAGCCACCCCTGAACCTCATGTTGATGCATGCAAACAATGGGTCTTACTTCCACACCTTGCTCGGTGGTTTTTTGGAGACCCCACCCTACCCCAATGGGTCCCACCTAGTACCCCCAAGCATGTGACTCTTTGCCCCAACCCCCTACTATGGCTACCAACTCCCCTGTGAACGCCCTCACCCTGAACCTCAACTCTGGTATCTACCCACCACAGCACCCCCCACAAGAACACCCCCCTCACACCTGGGACAACGCTGACAAGCCGGGGCCTACAATTAGCAATGTGATGAAATCCTCTGGATTCTCCAGATGACCTCAGAAGACTTTGTTTAACAGACCTGGGTCCTACTCACAGACTTAGGACAGGACGACTTTGAAGGCTCCCTGAGGATTGGGCTAACTACCTGGTTGACTTCCAAGAATGCCTGCTTATGGGCATTTTCCCGGACCAAGTAAAACTAATCTTCCAGCATAACACAGTACTCTGGGAGGAATACCAGGCCCTGATCAAAGAAATCCACATATCATCCTTGCTGTGACCATTTGACGACCCCACAGATACCAGCCACTCCTTCCATATCCAACAAGGAGACCCTCTAGTGTCCAATCCCATCCTGGAACAATGCTAACGGGAAGAGCGCCAGGCCACCTCAAACATTCTGCATGCCCTCAACCTGGTGGGGAGTCTGTTTGATTAGCCCGCTGCATGCATGGTAGGACTCTCCACCTGCCACTGAGCTAACTCCGTCCCTAGTTCCTTTGAAACCTGGAGATGCTTTGCCACCCCTCTGGAGCCTCTTGGTGCACCTCAAAACACATGACCACCCCTGCCACCCCCTTCCCCTGGAACTTGACCCAACAGCACCAGCTCCAATGACACCCTCCAGTACATCAATGGGACTGCTCAGAATGCCCCTCACCCTTGGGATGCCCCTTGCCCTTGGGATGCCCCTCACCCTTGGGATGCCCCTTGCTCTTGGGATGCCCCTCGCCCTTGGGATGCCCCTCGCTCTTGGGATGCCCCTCGCTCTTGGGATGCCCCTCGCTCTTGGGATGCCCCTCGCCCTCAGGAACAACCCCCTCAGGGTCCCCTGCCCCCAGCCGCATACCCCCAAAACCAAAACCCCCGGTGGGAAGTGCCACCACACTTTGAACTTTGCCGACTTCTCACGAAGACCCGACCTGCTCCCCCCCCAAGAACCCTCCTATTGCCAGGGTCCCCAACAATCCCCAGGACCACCTCCACCACTGCCACCCCCACTTCTTAGAGGCTCCCATGACCTGCTGCCCCCAGACCGACCCCCACCCCCTGCCTGGGCCCCTGGACCACCCTCCAGACCCCCCTGGAATAGTGGACCCCCTGACCCCAGACTCCTCAGCAGACCCCCTGGCAGACCCTTCAGAGGATAGGGACCCACTCTCAGCGCTTTCCCTCCACTTGGAAGGGGGGGGTAACCACTATTACTACTATTACCAGGCAGGACCACTGCCCCATAACACAATGGCACAGAATGACATGCAGGACACCATGGCCAAAGAAGGATGGTTTGACATCCAGAAACCCAAAATCTTCAATGGCTGAGACCTGCAAAAGTGGTGCACCTTTCTGACACAGTGTCTAAATATGTTTCAGGCAAAACTGCTAACCTTCCAGATCAAAAGCTCCCACGTCGCCTTCACCAAATCATATCTTTAAGGGATCGCCTTCAACCACTACACAGCCCTACTTTGGTATGACCCCAACAACTCCGTACTCTCAAATTGGCAGTCCTTTATTGACAAATTCTCCAACAAGTTTGGCGTCTTTGACATGGTGGCTGAGGCAGAGGACAATCTCTTCAACCTCTGCATGCAGACCAAAGAACAGTTCACCACATTCATAGTACGTTTCAAAAAAGAGGCTTACAAGACAGGCTGGAACTTCAATGCCCTCTGGTACGCACTCTGCTGCGCCCTCCTGCAATGCATCAAGGATGTCCTCTGGCTTGCTCCGAAGCAACCAACCTATGAAGGATACAAAACTCTGGTCACACAAATCAACCAATGATATTGGGAGGACCACAGCAAATATGTGAACTACTAACCTGCCTGGAACCCACCAAGCAACCCTCTGTGGCAACTGGGCCAGTGGAATTGAACTCCTGGAGCCCCTACAACACCTGGAAATCAGCCCCCTGTGAGTAAAGTACCCCCAAACACTAACCGCAACAGTGCCCCCCATCTCCCTGCCCAGCTCAGTGCCGTAGCAACTCCTGGCAACCCTGACGGTGCACCTGACCCCGAGGGGCCCCCACACCCCGTGCCCAATGACGACCCCACTGAGGAACCAGACAACGAGGCCCTTCAGGCCAACCAGACCCAAAAAACCCCACGCCCCTGGATAGAGGTCCCAGATGACATTCAGGAATGTCAGAGGAAGGAAGGGGTATGTATCCTGTGTGGAGGAAAGGGACACTTCATTCCCAAGTGCCCCAAATGACAGACCATGGGATGGGCCATCTGGACTTTTGAGGGAGAAGAAATGGACTTCCAATACTCAGAAAATGACCAGGCAATTTAGACCCAGAAGATGCACTAAATCGCAGAATTGACCCTGATGTCTTCTCCGCATCCTCTTCCCACCTTTGCACAATGGCACTCTTACAGGACACCCTCATGGCATATCTCACCTCCCATTCCCCCCACACACTCCTACTCCAAACCTGCCTCACCCCCTCTGGAGATCCCTTAAACACTCTGATCGACAGTGGTACCACTGACAGCTTCATTGATGAGACCCAGGTCCTCCCCAGGACTGCCCAGCAACTCCCAACTCCCATCTGACTCTGCCTCTTCAACAGGAATGCCACCTCAGCAGGGGACATCACCCACTTCATCCACACTCCGATCACTTTCACCAATGGCCACTCCCAGGAACTCTGGATATTGGTAACTAAACTTCACCCCTCTGCCCCACTAATCCTAGGGCTCCCCTGGCTCAGAGACGTCAACCCCCGCACCAACTGGCAGAATCTCACCCTCCAGCTTGATTGCAAATCCAATGCCTCCAATCAGCAGCTCCCCTTTGACATCCCACACCCCCAGGACCCCCCCAGACCTGACTGTGACCCAACCCCAGCTCTGGTCCAATTCATCCCAATCCTTCATCATCAACACCTGACTCAGGAATGTGCCAGACCCCCTTCCAGCACTCATCAACAGTGGGGCCTCCAGGGTATTTGTCAGTGACACGCTGGACCTCCCACATCAAGACATTGACCAACCCCTGGGCCTTCAGCTGTTCGACAGAACTTCCTCTCCCGCAGGTGCTATTAAGAAGTCCCATCCTGGCACCCTGACCCTGGACAATGGCCTCGCATTTTCTCTTGAGTTCCTCGTCACCTGACTTTATGAGTCAACCCCCATTGTTCTGGAACTGCCCTGGCTGCGCAATGCCAACCCCAACATTGACTGGAGGACCCTCACCATGACAATCCCCCAGCCCGGAGCTCATCTTGCAGCTGTCATCCCTCTCCAGAGCATTGACCTTGACAACACTCCTTGTCACAAAACTCCCCAGGTATGTCCCAAGGCAGAAAAGACTCACTCCCCCACAGTGGCAGATCAACCCCTCACTCCCTTGACAGAAGCCCTGGTCCCCCATTGGAACACCCCATGATTTCCCTCCAACATCCTCTGGAACAGGTACAAAGGACTGGACTACCCTACCACTAAGCACTGGAGCCTCTGCCCCACCCCTAGAACCAGCGCCCATCCCAGGACACCCCCCTTGAGCCCAAGGCACTCAACATCAAAATTATTGGCACTGCCCCCTTTGCCCACATCATTGAGGAAGGGACCCCCACCTTTCAACTCCACATCTTGCCAACCCTCCTGGAGGAACATCTATGGGTGAACAATGGCACCCTGGAGAAAAAGTCTGAGGAGCAGATCCTATGAGAAGTAGTCCCTCCAGAATACCATGAATTTGCTGACATATTCTCTGAAGGGAGTGCCAAGGAGCTTCCTCCACACTGCACCTACAACCACCAGATTGATCTCAAGGACGGTGCCACCCCTTCTTTCAGCAAAATCTATAACATGTCCAAGGTTGAACTCTGCACCCTCAAGGACTACCTCGACAAGATACTTGGGAAGAGTTTCATCCAAGCCTCAATCTCTGCCGCCGGTGCCCCAGTGCTCTTCACCAAAAAGAAGGAGGGCTCCCTGCGGCTCTGTGTTGACTACCGTGGGCTCAACAAGGTCACCAAGAAAAACCGCTATCCCCTTCCACTCATTGGAGACCTGGTCAACCACCTCCGGAGCACCAAGCTATATATCGAGATTGATCTCCGCTTGGGCTACAACAACGTGCACATAGCTCTGGGGCACAAATGGAAGACTGCCTTCCGCACACAGTATGGGCTATTTGAATACCTTGTAATGCCATTCAGAATGACTAACTCCCTGGCCACATTCCAATACTTCATGAATGATATCTTCCACAACATGAGCAATGTCTTTGTCATCATCTACCTCAACAACATACTCATCGACTTGAACTCCACAGAAAAACACTGGGCCCACGTTAGACGCATCTTGGAATGACTCCGGGAGCGCAACCTCCATGCCAAGCCCAAGAAATGCTCCTTCTACACCATGGAAGTCAAATACCTTGGCGTCATTGTATCCCTGGATGGCGTGCGCATGAACCCCCTCAAGATCGACACCATTGTCAACTGGCCCCAGCCCCAGAATGTCAAGGAAGTACAATCCTTCTTAGGTTTTGCTAACTTCTACCAAAGGTTCATAGACAACTACTCTGGCATCACAAAACCCCTAAACTGGCTCACGTGCAAAGACATCACCTGGAACTGAGACAGTAAGTGCCAGAGCATCTTTGACCTACTAAAAAAGGCCTTCACCACTGCTCCAGTCCTTTGGCACTACGACCCCACCCTCCTGATCATCCTTGAGTGCAACGCCTCTGACTATGCCATAGCTGGGATCCTCTTGCAGCTGGAACCTGATGGCAAGGAACCCCGGCCTGTCACCTTCTATACCCGGACCATGATTGATGCGGAACTCAACTATGACATCTATGACAAGGAGCTCCTCGCCATCATAGAAGCCTTCAAACAGTGGTGGGCCTACCTTGAGGGTGCCTGACACCGCATCCAGGTCTACTTGAATCACAACAATCTCCAGTACTTCACTACAACTAGGCAACTCAGCCGCCAACAAGCCAGGTGGTCTGAAGTCCTCTCTGAGTACAACTTCACAACCCAGTACTGCCCCGGAAGACTCAGCACCAAGCCCAATGCCCTCACCTACTGCCCGGATGTCTACCCAAAGAAATCATTCAAAGCAGAGCACAACGCCTTCAATCACTGCATGGCAATCCCTCCAGAACATTTAAATGCAGTACTAATCATGAATGAGGAAGGAATCTTAACCCAGATCTGCTGTGCTCCCCATGACCAGTACTTTGATGGAAACAATTCCAGGGCCCCCTGTTCAGGTCAGGAGCCTGACTCCTCCTTCATGCTCTCCCCCAACAGCCAACATCCCCAATCATGCCTGACTCTGGCTCAATGTCCTCCACCAGCACCATGACCACAAGCTCTGGAGGCATCCAGGAATATGTAAGACCCTCCAGCTCATCTTCTGGACTTACTTCTGGCCAGGCCTCAAGAAGGACGTAACCTGGTACATGTGCTCATGCAAACCCTGCCTCCGGACCAAGGTTCCTCAACACCGGCCTTACAGACTACTCAAACCCTTCCCTATTGGACGACGCCCCTGGTCCTCCATTTCCATGGACCACATTGTCAAGCTCCCGGACTCCAAAGGGTTCAACACCATCCTTGTTGTTGTCTGTAGGCTCACTAAACAGGGTATCTTCATACCCTGTCACACCACAGACACCACCCCATAGTTTGCCTGACTCTTCCTTGAACATGTCTTTACAAAACATGGACTCCCAAACAATATTGTCTCTAACCAAGGGCCCTACACATGCATCCACTGTCCAATGATGTCCCTAAAATGGACATCATTAAGCATTGGAATGTGGTTGGAGCATTACAGTCTCTAATTTGCATAATATGACTATAATACATTCTTGTAATTGTCATAAATGCAGTCTTAAGTCTGTCTTATGGACATATCTATACTTGTTTGTATGCATCAATGAGATTTATTTTGGATCTCACTTTTGCACATGCCAATCCTCCCAGATGACTTCCTGGTTGGGTAAGGGCGTCACGTCCTTAACCATATTGTCATTATGTTGTTGAGCATCTAATGCTGTTTGCAGTGTTCCATCCTTCTTTTGAATACAAAGAAGGGGTGCAGCCTGGTTGGCTGCACATTGCTCCCACCATTTAGCCCACACATACCATTCAATTTTTGCTCTGAGCTAGTCTTGGAGAGATTGCAGACATTGTGGCATAAAGTATGAGTACCTTTTTGACTTGTCAATGAGGTTAATCTCATGGTTTACCTCTCTCCAAGGAGAAAGCTCCTCTTTGGTGCCATTCATGATGTTCTGGTACTGTTTGTACCACTGCTGTCACAAACATGGGACATCATCTCATGTCAAGGTAGGCTCCACAGCCTTCCACTTTCCCTTGCGCATTCAAAGAATCTCTTAATCCCTAGGCTCAGTATGAACATCCTTTTGTTCATACTTTTTTTGCAGAGCTGCCAGACAAATGTCACATTTGTCTGGTATGTTGAGCCAAATCTTTGGCTCTCCTCCCTGTCCAGCGCACCATTGGAACTCATTAGGCTCCAATATCTCTTCTGGATGGGCACTAGAGTATATTTCCCTCCAGGCTTTTACCCTTACAGGGACCTTCTGTGCAATCAGGTCTATGATAAGCTGATTCCATTCCTGTGGCATATGTGAGTTGACGTCCCAGTCTCTAGTTGATTTGGGTACTGGAGAGTCCCAAATTTGTTGCCTGGCCTCACTATTGACCAGTTGAGCTTCTAGACTAGGCAATGCTGGACACTTCAAAGCTCTATGAACTTTGCCAGCTTTGCCTCCCTTCTCCTCTTTGTGAAGAGTACACAACTCTTCACTTACTACCATGGAAACACTACCATGCATTAACACACTGCTTCCAGCCTGTGCCCTCTGCAAATCAGAGCATTTGTTTTCTGGGGAAGCTCCACTTCCTGCCACAAGTCATGGCACCTTCTCATTGTGACACTTTTCCATTGTACAGAAGCATCAAAGGTGACCATCTGACTCATCCAACCCCAGCCTCTGTGCTGGCATTGCTACTCTGTCAATGATCACTTGATCATTGTCAAAGTCCAACTGGACTTTATGCTCCCTCATAAAGGGAGTGCTGATAATCATATTGTACTGGTCAAAGTTTGCAATGTCCATATAAACATTGCCATACTCCCTTGGTACCTTTATGGTTATCCTTGCACCATAATTCACAATGGAATGACTCCTGATTGTTCCTAGCTGCAGAGTAATGGGGGCAACAAATGTGGCCACCTGCACTCTAGCAACATGTGCAAAGAATAGAGTGAGCCCTGATGTAGTGCTCCCTGAATCTCAAAGCATCCATGCTTTGTGTCTATTAACCTCTACCCAGGTTACCAAACACTCCTTGTCTGTGACCAGGACCACTGGTCACTCCATGGCAGATTTGTCCAGCAACAATTTAACCTTGTACATATGCACTCAGTTAGGAGAATCACCCTGTAGATCCTCCCCAGATCCATAGTCAGTGAGAGCATGAAGCCCCTCACTATTGCTATCACAAGTATGATACTCATTGTCATACATCTCTAATTTGATGTATTCATTCTGAGGAGAAGACTCAGGGTCTGGCCCCTCAGCCTCATCACAAGGTCCCTGGTCATGACCAAGGTCAGATTCCTGATCTTGTACATGTCCTTGTAGAGCCACTTTATGCAGTGCCCAACATTCTTAAAATAAGTGGCCTTTTTTGCCACAATTGTAGCACATTATGGAAGACGTGCTATCCTGAAGAGGGTGACCAACTGTATTGGTCACCATTTTGAGCAGCTGCTCTACTGCCACCTGTCAAGGTTTAAATGGTGGTTCATGCTTTGGAGTGACATGCCCTGCACCTTGTGGTGCTATTGGTAGAACCTGAGGTTGTACTGGCATGTGAGGTTTCCAAGGGACTTCCTGTTGTGGTGGCACATCATCACTCCATTTGGTGACTACAGGACCACTACATCCTGTACAGTTTTTGCTGCACTCTAAATATTGTGCTGCAGTCTTCAGGCTACTCTCATAGGCTCTCCTCAATG
Source organism: Termitomyces sp. T70a (assembly GCA_017657195.1). Taxonomy (NCBI): domain Eukaryota; kingdom Fungi; phylum Basidiomycota; class Agaricomycetes; order Agaricales; family Lyophyllaceae; genus Termitomyces; species Termitomyces sp. T70a. The sequence goes on along the minus strand of JAGGAT010000625.1, from coordinate 10,157 downwards.
GTGTTCACCTCTGATGCTAGTCCCCTGTCATGAATGAGAGCAATAAGAATATCAGAGGGAATACTCTCTAAAAATTGCTCTCAGATCATAAATTTGTCAGGGAAGACCACCATGTTCTGAGCCTGGTCTAGCAGGACATCATAGAAGCCCTGCATGCCCTTGTCTGCAGTGTACTTTACTCTGCAGAACACATCATGAGCATCCTGCATAGTCAAGGGCTGCACAAAGCAATCATACAAGGCAAGGACCATGTCCTCAAAAGTCCAGTGCACCTGTGCTCTATTCACATGTATAATGTGACACAGGTACTACTTGAGTTATAAAGCACTCAAATAATCTATGAGGGCAAGAACCTTTTTGTGTTCTCACTCCTCTCCTCCTAACATCCTGCATAGTGGAAGGTTGGACAAAATGATTGCTCAAGCTGAGGACCACATCCTCAAAGGTCCAATGTGCCTGCACTCTGTTCATGTGTATAACATAGTGCAGATATCACTTGAGTGCTGAAGCACTCAAATAATCTATGAGGGTGAGAACTTTTTTGCATTTTTGATCCTCACCTCCTAATTGAGCCATTGCATAATTTATGCATATGCTCATCAACCAATCTTCAAGTTCACTGAACTTGGAAGATCCAGTATAAGGTGTCATGACCTTTAAAGACTCTGGTTGCTTGGATTTCACCCCCTCTGGCATTACAACTCAAACAGCTAACAACTGTTCAATAGTTGCTAATATGACATACAGTATATCCATCAGAGGATAAGAAGAAACAGAGAATAACAAAGATACTAAAACTAGGAGCACTGGAATTAGAGAAGAGACATCAAAGATGCTAGAATTAGCATAGGCAACAGAAAGGGGGTGGATGATCGAATAAATTACAAAAGGGGATAAGATGAAAGGAGATAACTAAAAACAAGCTTTGGCTGCTTGGCAATAGCCAGAACCCACACAGTACACAATAAAAACCACATGCTACAATAAAAAGCTTGGTAGTGGTCCATGCTCCATCTGAGAGGGATAAAAGGAAGGCAAAATAGAGGAAAAGGACACTGACTGATTGGAATCAGGATCTCCAGGAAGCAGATACCTTAGGTCTAATTGGATAAGTGAACATTATATAGATTTAAGATAGTCTTCTCAAAATGCAACGACTCTATTTAGAATTCAAAAATACACCTATTTACTAGACTACAAAACCCAAGAGAGCTCATTGAAAGGAGTTATTGAAAATACAGAAGCCCCAGACTTAGCTGTACTCAACACCTAGTATAACATTGCACACAAACAATCATGCATTGTCTGCCAATGAAACTTGTGAGCTTCCTCTACTTGTGGAGTAGCAAAATGCCCACAATGTTGAGGAGGCATTTTGAACCTTGTTGGCTGCTGCATGTCCATACCCACTCAAGAATATGGAAATGTAGGAGGACCATTACTGGTTGTTCTCAGATCCACCACTGTGCTTTTTCTATGCATGGGTGGTTCAAACATGGCAAGCGCAGGTGGGGGAGATTCCCTCCAAGCATCAGCTACTCCAAGGCAGGCCTCACCTGTCATGACCCGCACTAAGTCCCAAGCCCCAGATGCCCAACAGGTCATCCCAACCACCCCGGGACAACAGGACCCCCACCAACAACCCAAGGGACACACCTCCATCAAACCCGGCACCCCAGCACACCCCCCATCAGCCCCGGCACCCCGGCATAACCCCCATCAACCCCCCATCAAGTCTGGCACCCGCCCTCACCCTGAAAACCCCCGATGGACCCTCCTACCCAATCTACCAACCCGAACACCCACCAATCATCTGGCTTCCCACGTGACCACCCCTGGATGCCCTGCACAATCACCTCCGGCACTATTCAATACCTCGGATACACAGCCCCACACTCCGACCCCCGATCACCACCCCCAGCCTAAAGCCTCCCCGACCTGGTCCCGGACTTCCCTATTTAAACCTGTAGGTAGCACCCCATGAGAGTAGTCTTGATATTACCTTTGCCGTTACTTTGTCGTACCTCCATTTTGTATGAGCTTGTCTGTCTAACTTGTCTGCCAATCTATATCTCTTTCTCTCCAAGTCTCCTGGTTTTCTCTAAGTCTCTTTCTCTTTCTTCGCCTCAGTCTCCTGGACTTTGCCTCAGTCTCCCAGTTTTTCTTCTCTTGCCTCTGCACACCTTCTGCACCACCTCCCTCGGTCCTGGACTTCGCCCGGAACCTCAACCACCCTTCCGCTCAAATTCCCGGTATTCCGTGCAACCCCAGAGCACCTCCCAACCATCCGGACTTCCTCCGGAGCTCCAGCTCTCTGTCTGGGACTACTCCCTCAGACGTCGAGTCTGCCTAGTAAGGACCCGCTTACAGTTGGAAGCCCCCGTAGTCAGCGGAACCTGACATCACCCTCCTCCTGCTTTACCGTTGCAAGAGGACCTCTCTGATCTACACTAATTGCATAGGTGTCAAGGATGTCAACAGCAGTGTTTCCTTGGAATCTTACACTCTGATTAATGAAGGATTGCCCATAATCCTTCATATCATCCTGACAAAATTGTTGTCAAATAACATGGTCATTCCATGTCAGACCTTGCTATTGTAGTATGTTGTGCCATACTGAGGTGTGATTAGGATCTGCTGTAAACGCAGATCCTTCCTCAGTTGATGCAGCTTCATTAGGAACAATTGTTCCTAAAACTGCTCTCCTCTGGCACTCTATTGTGGCCTGTCTGACTGCATAGTTCTGGGGCGTTTTTCCAGGCTACTGAGGTGCTTGAAGCATTGAAAATGCTTCATCAACTGGTGACAATAACAATGGTTTGTCACTTCTTGGAAGGGGAGATGGCCACTCAGAGGATACTTGCAATCCTTGCTGCTGCTTCCTCTGGAGGTATTTTTTAACCTCCTGTTCTAAGAAATCAATATAGAGTTGAACTTCTCCAGGACAGTAGGAATAATGTTATTCCCTAAACTTTGCTGGATAGCAATATGTTTAGCTACTCAAGCAGCTAAACATTGTCTTGTAAAGGCTTTTAGAACTTCTACATGGTCTCTCCAGAAGGTGAGGTCTCTAGTTGAGAATCTTATCCAAACCCATCTCTCAATCTGTGTCTGAAGTATTGGGAGCTTCCTCAGGAACTATTTCGATGTACGCTGAGAACATTGTTATTATCCTACACCTGATGATGAGCCAGCTTGTGATGGAACTGGCTCCTCTACATAGGGTTCCCTTTGGGTACCCTGCACACCTGTTGAGGTGTGCTGAGGACATCCAGTTCCAACTACTGAGCTCTCATGGAGCTTGGTCTGGCTCACCCCTCATCTCATACTAGGAGTGACTGCTCCAGTCTCTACACTCTGTGCAGATGGTTGACCATCCTCTGATGGTCAAATGAGAGTGACAGAGAAGACGTCTCCTGGCATTCCTTCACCTTCCACACTTATGGCATGATGTGACATGGCATCATTTCTTACTCCCAATAGAGTACTCCAGAGTGCTCTATTTGCTGAATTCCCAGGATCATGCCCAGAAACCCCTTGCTCTATGGACATTGGTATGCCCACTTAATTTTGTAAATGTTTTACTCTGTGAATGTTACAGTACAATCACAGATCAGTGTGTTTTGAACTTCTTTTGAGGAAGTTTGATGCTTGCTATAGCAAAGATAGTCAACATAGGTTGACTTAAAAAAATGTAACATGGTTACTGAGCCTTTCACGCACTGCACTGTAAGCCAGAACCTATCAATTGATTCTAGCTATGGTTGTGCAAAAAAAACTACTTAAGGTTATGTAAGATAACCTTAACTTAATAAAGAAGAGAGAGATTATGTATTAACTACTTTATAATAATTATAGGAAATAGTCCATGCTGTAACAACACAGCCCATTACAGTTTTCCTTAATTTATATAAGCAAAAAATTCTCTAGCAAGTATGGCCATGCCCAATATATAGCTGGCAACATTGTTTGTACATAGCAATGAATGCAATGTTCTAATTGCATTCAGATCTGGAAGGACAGACCATATTGTTGTTGTTAATTGCATTGATCAACCTTCCAGATGAATTTGCAAAGAGACTTCTAGTCATTGTTTTGTAAGCATTGCTGAAATACATGACCATAGATAGTAGGGATTGTATATAAACATATTTTATTAGAAGTGATCTACACCATATTCACTTTGATTGATGTTGCAGAAATTAGACTCATACTACCCTAGTTAAACATGTATTTTAGTAGGGAATGATATAAGTCCAACTTAAGTTTTTTACAAAATATGATAAACAACATGTGGAATTTCTCTTTGTTTATATAAGCATTTGCATGGCATCCAGGTCTGTCCACTTGCTTCACCTTTGCTACCTATTACCTTCATTTTCAGGGTTATTCTGTTGAAAGGCTGCTAGTAACAGCCTTACTGGGACTCTAACAGAGAGGATAAAATATACTTCATTTGCCAGTAGTTAGGATCACAATAAGATTTATCTGAAAGTTTGCCAGTAGTTAGGATAAGCAAACAAAGGCAAGAAACAAGAACCTTTTGAGATGGCCATTATGTGAGTGTGCTGCAGCAACTGCTGATGCTGCTCTGTTATGATACAAATGTGAGATTTGCATTTGCAAATATTGTAAGTTGCCACAAGCAAGGCTTACATGCCTCTCTCCTCTGAAAAGTCCTGCCACTATGTCATCTTGCAACCACATTCTGGGCTTTCCATATATTCAATGCCTTGCATTTATTTAAATTTGAATGAGGCAGACATTTGTCATTTTTTGAGGAAAAACTGACTCAATGCATGAGATCTTAATAACTATGGCCATGCCTGCATTTGTCAATTATTTTGTTAATGACCTGGTGGTCAGTAGCCCTGTCTTCTGTTATTACAGGACTAGGATAAGTGTATTCCCTATCAGGGAACAAGGCAGGGTCATTAGTGTTAGAGTATAGATGTACAGCCTACATATCTTATTTGTCTCCATTATTCTTCTATTTCCTTCTACTATTATTTACTTACATGGCTTTGTGCTACTACCACTATTTTTATGGTTCTTTGTTAAACTTTATTTTTCCTCAGTATAAATATTTATGTATACAAAACATATCCCTCAGCTGTCCACATACTATTGTTTCAGCCTCTGAGGGTATGTTACTTACTTAGGTTATTCTCAACACTTTGCTTTTCCATTACCTGTAGTTTTCCCTCTGTGTCTCTGGGTAATATAACTAGTTGTCCACATACTATTGTTTTGGCCTCTGAGGTTTTTCCTCTGTGTCTACAAGAGTCATTACTAGGAAAGATGAGAACTAGCTTAGAGATCACTGCTTGTTTGAGGGCATCAAAGGCTGTCTGCTGTGCTTGGCTCCAGCACTAGGTGGTATCCTTGATGGTGAGATCAAAGAGCAGATGTGCTCAAGGTTCTCCTGCAGGAAAGCATCTAGCTCATCCTGCTCCCAAGGAGCAAGAGGATAAACCTTGCAGCTAAATGGTTCTGCAGCAGGAGTGAGCTCAATAGCATGATCCCACTTCTTGCACTCAGGGAGAGAGTTGAATTATGCTTTGGAGAAGACATCCTCCAAGTCCTGTAGGTGATGAGGAACTGCATCCCAAAATGGCTTTGGTGTGGAGTTGGCAGCAAATGCCTAGGCCAGATGTTATGAGGTAGTCTGACTAGCCCAAATCTCCTCCATTGTCAGAAGGGGCCACAGAGTAGTTGCATAAATTCTATCACCTACCTCAATAGCCTTGTCAGGAGACTCTGGGTCTGGAGCAGCAATAAACTCCTCTTCATATCCCTCTTCCTGCTGAGTTTCACACTGTACACCTCTGACATCCTCATAGAGGGCATCTCTAGTAGGGAATGCCAAGGATGGGGGATCCAGCAGGTTGAAATCAGTAAAGGAAAGGTATCCAGCTTGACATGCTTGGATGGCTGCATGCTCCCAGACTAGTGCTCTGCACTCTTCTCATGCTTTCTTAACACAGGTGGAACATTGTTGAAGGCAGTGACTCATGCACACTTTACTCTTAGCCCAGTTGATTTCAGAATTATGATTCTAAAGCCAAGTGAATTCAAGTATCATATCTTGTTTTCCAAGGCTAATGACTGGCATGCTCTGCATGAGTGTGATAGCAGAGAACCAGATCTACTACAGAGCATATAGATCCAGCTTCATTGAGAGTGCCATCAATGTTGTAGACTGGGATGGGGTGCAAGAAGAGCTGAGTAGTCAGTTAATGCTTTTCCACATACTTAGCATCCACAAAGAGTCTGGTAGCTCCACTGTTCAACAGAGCTACTAAGCTCTGGCTCTGCTGGGTGTCAGTAGTCTCAATCTCTACATTTAGATGCAAGGAGTTGGGAGATGGAGTGGCAGCAAGTATATACCAATGAGGGAGACACCATTTCTAAGCTGGAGTGTGTGGACACTGTCTAGGAGAGGAGAAGAGGGAATCTCCATTGAGTCTTGGACTAGAGGTGTATTTTGTATGTTGGAGAAGGGGGTGCTTACAGTCTCAGCCAGTGAGTCAATAGAAACAGATGGATTGGAATCTTCTACAGACAAACAGGTGAACTGGTTAGCACTAGGCAACAGAGGCATACAACTCATCTGTTCCTCTACTAAAAATCCTCCAAGTTAGAGATAGGAGCAGTTGGAGGTGATAACTCCAGAGAGTGAGACTTCTTGGATGACAGATTGAGTAAAGGTCACTCAAAGCATTCTTGGCAGCAAGGAGTTGTATCAGTAGCTCCTCCTGCTCTGCAGTGGATAGATAGCATACCTCTAGCCCCTGGAGACTGTAGTGTGCAAAGTGACCAGGCTTCCCGCAGTGGTGGCATAGCAATGGTATTGGCTGGCATTGGCAAGAGGCATCTACATCCATGGGTACCCCAGGAGGGAGTGGATGAGCTGGAGCTGCTGGTAGAGGGTGCACTGGTAGAGGAGCAATGGGCAGTGTGAACGACATAACTCTTGCTTCAGCTGTATGAGCTGCTATTGTTCTTATGCTACCTTGTACCAGGACTTGATCTGATCATCCTCTGGTCAACTTTCTGCTAGGCTATTGATGTAATTCATGAGAGTGGTGTGTAGACTGTCTCAAAAGGTGAGGCATAGCTGTAGGCCAACTGGATAACCAGCCTGCTCTACTAATGCATGGAAAGAGTCAATGTACTCATCAAGGCATTGCTTACCTTGACCATACTGGTCAAGGTTGGAGAGAGAGAGAGCAGTGGTCTTTGCAGGATCCAGAGGAAAGAACTGAGCTTGGAAATCCCTCTCAAACTCCTCCCAGTTGGCAAAGCTAGTCACTCCACCAAAATGATAAAAACCTTGGAGTACATATGCAGAGGCATGACTAGTCTTTATGTAGGATAGGACCCAAGCAACCTTCAGAGTATCTGAGCCAAAGAATTCACCACTCAGCTAAATGTAGGTGAGGCAGGACTGAAGAAATCTTTCTCCCTGCTTGCAGTTGCCATCATACACAGCTGGAAGGGCATGTCAGGTTCCGCTGACTATGGGGGCTTCCAACAGTGAGTGGGCCCTTACTAGGCAGACTTGACGTCTGAGGGAGTAGTCCTGGACAGAGAGCAGGAGTTCCGGAGGAAGTCTGGATGGATGAGAGGTGCTCTGGAGGTGCGCTGATGAGCCCCTGGTTTGGCCCAACGCATTTTAAGCCTTTAACGCACCAGCACTGACCCAAGGCAGCAAGACCCCAGCAGCCCCCTATGAACAAGTTCCCCATGCAGCACCGACACATTCTCGCAGCCAACTACAACATTTACAGGCAATGGTAGAACCACTCACGTGACAGTCAGCCTTGCTGCCTGCTCCATGGGAAGTCACGGACATCACCAGCTCACAGGCTCTCCTCTTTACGAGGAGCATCCCACTACCTCCAACCTTGACGCATCCCAGTCACATGATGCATCACGCCCTCTACCTGCACGTGCCACCCCCACTGGGATGATTAATGAAAGCCACACCATCAGGGGCACGCCATCACCCCCCCATCCACACTCCGCCGGCACTCCCTGCCACCATTGGCAGATCACTGCTGGCTTGGCCTTCCTCTTTGAGTCGGAATATGTCCATATTTGACTCAATGATGACAGATGATCAACAGCTGGCACTTTCAATCACCGCCACCACACGCCACATTACAATTTAGCGCCTACCCTTGTCAAGACTTTGATTGATGCCCTGCACGTTATGTGGTGGCATGCCCAAGCTAACCACCCGCATGACGCTCCCTGGATATCATTTACCTTCTTTATAGCCTTATTATTGGACTTTTCACTTACATTTCATTAGCGGTGACTATTAGAGTTGTTGCCGACCCTTCACTAGGTCACCGCATTACTTACTATAAATACCTTACCATTTGTCAGTAGAGAACCATCGAATTGCACCCAGCACCTTTACGCCCAAGTCCAGATCTCTAAGAGCTCACTCGAGGCACTAAGCAATTAGCGACTCTGCCTTACTCCATCTCCGACAAAGGTTCTCCATGCGGCCTTCATTCCACATCTTGAACGGTACTATACAAGTATACCTTTGTTGTTGCCGCCAATGCTTGCTGCCTCTTAGCGCCAACAATAAAGATTAGAAGCTTCATAAGCTTATTACGTATCGTCTACCATCTCACTTGAACTCTTACCGCCTGCCGCGAATCAACGGCAACATCCTCTCCACTTTACCTCACACTCTAGGATCGAGTAACTGGGACCTATCTGGGACTCCCTCAACACTTTGCGAGCCCAAGGCAAAACAAGGCTAAATGCAGCTTACTAGGAAAGCATTTAGCTAAATTTTGGGCGCATCAGCGTGGAGTACCGGGGATTGAGCGAGAGGGTGTCAGGGCTCTGGGTGAAGTCCGGAAACATGGGAGGTGGTAAGGGAGGTGTGTGGAGGTGAGATAGAAAGAACCAGGAGACTGAGATGAAGTCCGGGAGACTGAGGCGAAGAGAGAGAAAGAGACTTAGAAAAACTGGGAGACTTGGAGAGAAAAGAAGATATAGATTGGCAGACAAGTTAGACAGACAGGCTCATACAAAACGGAGGTACGACAAAGTAACAGCAAAGGTAATATCAAGACTACTGTAACAGAGTGCTACCTACGACTTTAAATAAGGAGGTCCAGGGCTGGTTCAGGGAGGTTCAGTCCTGGGGTTGTCAATCAGGGCTGGTGTGCAGGGCTGTGTACCCAAGGTGTTGAATGGTGCCAGAGGTGATTGTGCGGGTTGTTTGGAGATGATCGTGCAGGAAGCCAGGTGATTGGTGGGTGGTTGGAGTCAGTTGGCCAGGTAGGTGGGTTGGTCAGGGCAGTTCAGTGGGAGGCAGGCGCCGGGATTGATGGGGGGTTGATGGGTGGCATGCTGGGGGGGTTGATGGGTGGCGTGCCAGGGTGCCGGAGTTGATGGGGGGTGTGTGCAGGCGCCAGGGTTGATGGGGGGTATGTTCAACAAGGGTCCTGGTGTTCTGGTGTGATTAGGGAGGTTGTGTGGGGTCCGGGGCTTAGGGTTGGTGCGGGCGTTGATGTGGGTCATGACAGGGTAGGCCAAGGTAGGTGAGCAGGAAGGCTCCCTGGAAAGCCTGACTGAAATGGTGTGCTTGATTCTGGTGGTGCAGGAGAGGCCTGGGGGAGGGAAGATGGTGGAGAAAGGTGCTCTAAAAGAGCTTGGAGAGATTGAGAATGGTGTTGGTGACTTGATGAAGATATGAGAGTTCTGTGGTATGAAGGGTTAGAGAGGCTTGGGTGGATTGCACCTGAGTCTCCAAAGTAAGCAAGCAATTCCAGGCCTTGTCCTGAAGGGCAGAAGCATCCAAGGGAACACCTAAAATGGCTGGCTTGGTCATAGAAACTGTATAGGGCCTAAAAGGCAATGCAGTAGGAGAGGGATTTGAAGGGGCTAAAAGGAGTTCAAGCAGCTAAAAGGGGCTCCCAGACAGAAACCTAGAGAGTTGTTCTGCTGTAAGGGCAACCTCTGGAGGCCATGGCTAAGTCACACAGCTGGCAGAGGAAAATCCAAAGTATATTCAGTACTATCTAAGGTTGTACAGATATACAGTGGCTCAAAAAACTGTCCCAATGTTTTATACTTTTTGAAAGATGACATTGGCATGAAAGATTGGAAGTATCTAAAATTTT
>JAGGAT010000624.1:0-21823 GCA_017657195.1 Termitomyces sp. T70a | reverse complement strand
TTCTATTACTTATACATACACTAATACACTTTGGATCTCCCTTTGCCAGCTGTGTGACTGAGCCATAGCTTCCAAAGGTTGCCCTTACAACAACAGACTTTCCCATGTTATCTCTTGCCTACTCCAGACCTTGCAATGTCATCCCCTGCCTATTCTGGACCCTCTGACATATTCTGACCCCTTTGAACCTTTTTTGGGACCCCTCCTGCCACCTTTATAGGCCATTGTCAATTATCCGCATTATTTATTAGGCATCAGGACTATGCAGATCACACTGTCTGTATAATCTATTAGGTATACAATATCCACTCCGCTATTCTCTATAAAGTCCTGGACTTTATCATAGATACCTGGAACTAGTGGCAGGAGTATATAAAACTATAGGTAGCTCAGATGTACCTTAGTCTTGATATTGAACAACCTGTTACTGTGATCTCCTATTTCTTTTGTGCTTGCCATTTCTGTCTCTCTTTGTGCTTGCCCTTGTGAATACTTGTCTGGCATGCACTACCTTGACTGGCATGCATTATATTAACTGGCACGCACTACACTACTTATCAAAACTCTGGTCTCATCAAGAAATCTTATCCTTGACTCAACCTTCACCCAACTCCAATTCCTGAACTCCGAAATAAGTTATTTAACTCTGGACTTGCCTATTTCAACTTTTCCATGCTCCGGAACACCTCCTGGAGCCATCAACACCTTGAGCACATGTAGTTTGGCACTTAAGTCTGCCTCATAAGGGCATTGCTTCTTGGAAAAGGCTCCCAGGTCAGCAGAACCTGGTATAGATTAGCAGACAAGTTAGATAGACAAGCTCATACAAGATAGTAGTATGACAGAGTTAAGGTAATACCAAGACTACTGTAATGGGGTGCTACCTACAGGTTTAAGTAGTGAGTTCTAGGACCAGTTTGGGGAGGTTCATTCCTGGAAGTGCTAATTGGAGCTGCTGCACAGAGCTGTGTATCCAAGGTGCTGAATTGTGCTGGAGTGTTCATGCAGAATATTCAGGGTTGATTGTGCAGGAGGCCAGGTAATTGGTGGGTGATTGGAGTGGGTTAGCTAAGCAGGCAGATTAATTGAAAAAGCTAGGTGCAAGGCAGGCACTGGAATTGATGGGTGGCATGCTGGGATGCAGGAGTCAATAGGGAGGCATGCCTTCAGGGCTCCTGGATTGTTGACAAGGGTCTGGCAAGTGTTATGGGACTGTTGAGTCTGGGCTAGTAAGGATGTTCTGGGCTTGGGTCGGTGCAGGTCATAACAGTGTTGGGGTGGAGGTGGCAAAATACTGATGGTAGGCAGTGGCATTTTGATAGTAGTGGTGGTATGCTAATAGTGGGTGTTGGGGCTAATCAGATGGTGTACTAAATGTCAGGCATTGGGTCCAATTGGCATAGCATTTCAAGCCAGCCTACTGGATGTTGGAAATGATTAGGTAGCACAGGCCAGCCTTTGATGGAGTCTGGGAGTGGTCATCCTAATTGTGAGCAATTCTAGGGCTGGAGTGGGAGGAGTATTAGAATTGCATGTTGCAGGGGTGGCTCATGATGGCAGGTTTTGGGAGGAGTTTTGGGAGTTCTGCATGGGTCAATTATATCAGCAGGGTCACAGTGGTGAGCAGGGTCATGACAAATTTGAAGGAAGCTGGAGGGCACTCTCCATGCAAAAGCAGGTTAGTAGGAATTGATATTTAATTCAACTTTGAATTCTTGGACAAGCAGGTATTCTGACAAGATAGTATATGAGCAATAAATACTGTAGAACAATGATGAGTTGTTAATTCTCAGCATCTAAACAAAGGTAAGACACTGAATATATATATGTACTTGTCAAATTATTAATTTACAAAGTTGAGTATAAGTAAAAGCATAACAAGTGAGTATGTAAGTAATATGTAGGATGTATTTACAGAGTTGACACAAAGGTGAGACACTGAGAGTAAGTGTTTTTGTGTACCATAAGTATTGATTGGGAAAAAAAAATAAAGTTTCCACAAAGATTAACAAACATTGAAACTGTGCATAATATATTGAGAATGATAATTATAAAATAAAGAAATAAAGAAATAATAAATGTTGCACGTGAGTCATACCTCAACAAACACATGTTGATTGACAAAGAAGGACTTTACTCTTGTTTGTGTGCACTGATTGCTCCAGAATGCACAATGGACTCTAGCCAACAAATGTCATGCCCATGCTTCTAGTTGGTTCTTAGCTGAAAAGTATGCAATTAAAGTACCAATTTTTCAGGATCTAGAAGCATCTACATAAATCCCTATATCTTCTAGGAAAGGATAGAATGCAGCTGGCATGCAGCATATTCATCTTGAAAATGGGCACACCACTATTTGAGTGCATGAACAAGGCTGTCTGAGAGGTGGTTGTCAAATTCTGCTAATCTGAGGGCCTTTTCTAGTAAGCAATGACCTTACAAGGCACAAGTGAGTGCCAAACTATGTAGATGCAGCATCGAGAGCTCCAGAATGTATTCTGGGGCACAAGATGACAGAGAAAGCAAGTTCTGGGGTTACAGGACTTGCTCTGGATTTGAGCTGGGAGCTGGAAGTCAAGTTGATGGAGGGGTTCCGGTGACGAGACAAAGTCTAGTGCATGCCAGTCAGTGAGGTGCATGCTAGAAAATAAGCCAAGGCAAGCATGAGAGGAAATCTGACAAAGATTTTAGCAGACAGAGACACTGGCTGTTATTGTTAATATTATTGAGACTAAAATACATGGGAGCTACCTATGGTCTTTATATACTACAGGCAGAAGGGGTGTAGTCTAAAAAGAGTTCTAGGGCAGGTTTTGGGATTCTATGGGTGGCAGTGGGGTGGAGGGCAGCTGTATTGAGGAGATTGCATGGATGGACCACAAGATCAATAGCAGTTCAAGTGTTTGGTGAGTGACATGATGTGTGATGGCTGAGCAGCCCATGTGGGGTTTGAGTGATTCACTTGTGGGCCAGGAGGTTTTTATGGTGGTTCTGGGGTGATGTGTAATGTCTTGGGGTGATGTGTGATGGCTTGGGTAAGTGCATGATGGCCCGGAATAATGCGTAATGGCTCAGGGAGGTGCGTGACAGCCTGGGATAATGCATGATGGCTTGGGGGAGTGTGGGTCATGACAGTGGTGCAAAACAAAGACATTCCTTTAAATTCCAATATCAAGTCAGACAAGACTGGAAAATAAAATGAATCTTGTGGAAAAACAAAGTATATGTGAATCAGGATATAATGGACAACTTAAATGTCTCATAATTTGAAAGCAAATGGACATTAATTATTGAAGAAATTTAATTGAGATATTTTAAACACTTGCAATTAGTGAGAAATGCAATAGTTGGGAATGTCCCAATAGAAACCAATCAAAGTAAAGGCAGGAATGAACAAGATCTTATTCAGGAAAGAATCTATGTGGATGGATGAGTGATAAAAGAGTGGGACAAATAATAAGAAGTTGATAAATGTGGAAGAGAGGCCAAATTTATGGGAATTTAGCAAATGTGAATGTAATTCAAAATTTTAACAAAATGTGAACAGCTGATTTAATTGTGTTTCAAATTTACAAGGTGTGAAGTTTTGAATAAGAATAAAAAGAAAATCTTTGGAGGTAGACTACCAAAAGAGGCAGGATTTGAATAAGAATGAAGGCTGGAAGTGGTTAGTGTAAGGGTGACCTCTGGAAGTTGCAGCTGATCATACAACTGGTAGAGGGGAATCCAAAGTATATTAGGAGTAGGTACAACAGTAAGAGTAACTAATCAATCACCTGGCAGAGGGGAATCCAAAGAGAATGAATCTAAGATTCCCCAGAGCCAGGAGTCTGCAGGGAGTCACCTGACCTGATTAAGTAACTGACCATTGGAGCATGCATTGATAAAGCAGCCATTGGAACCAAGGCTGACATAATCAGCCATTGGAGTGTGTGCTGACAAAGCAGCCATTGGAACCAAGGCTGACATAAGGAACAAGGTAAACGAGGGTAGCAATAGTGAATAAAAATGAAAAGAAGAAATGGAAACAGGGGGTTCCCTGACAATTAGTGTTGCTTACCTGTTCTGCAACCTGGAATGTTAAGCCAAAATGAATACAAAAGTCTTTCTTTGAAATGAAGCTATTGATAGATGAAGTCCCTGAGAGAGGGTCATTTTTGGACAGATTTCAGCACACACAGAATTTACTAAGGAGTCTAGATTTCTGCTCCTGCTCAGCCACAATAAGTGGAGAGCAGTAAATTGGGCCTCAGAGTATATCATTAATAGGGCAATGAAAATGGACCTGACATACATTCTACAGCAGTTTTAATGGAAAATTAGTCATTAATAACATTAGAAAATGGCAACACTAATGGTTGATTAGAAATTAGAACAGATTGAGTTAAAATAGGTGGTATGCCTAATAGGAAGCTGTTGTGTAGATTTTAGCACAAGAAGGCATAGGATGTGAGATTATGTTTAGTCAAGGACAGTCAAAGGCAGCAGTGCTGTAGGGATGAATGCATCTTAAGAAGAGTCCAGAGTCCTGGAAAGCAGTGATGGGGGTTCAGACAAAAATGAATTAGCAAAAAAAATCTTTGTAGCCTAAGAATGGAGGAGTATAGTGCTGCTGAAGTTCAGGTGCAGATCTAGCCATTGAATATACAAGCAGGTAGGAGAGCAGACAAAGCAGGGTGGTCACTGCCATAGAGAGAGCAGATATGGTTGGAATTGGGACCATGCCTGTTATCACAGGTGCAATTGAAATTCCACACACCACAGATCCTCTTGAACACAGCTCCTCTGGTCTGCTTAGCAGCAATGAGTTGGTTCCCTGTGAGCTGAGTATACAAAGGGCTTCCATCACTAAGGTGACAATTTTGCCAGGATGATCAAAGAAATAGTGGGATCAGCGACATGTGAAAAATGCAGGGTTGCCATCCCAACAAAGCTGGGCAGACCTTGTATGAGATGTTGATATATCTGCAGGGCTTGAGACCTGTACCAACTTGGTTGGGTATGGAACTGTAATGCTTAGACATTATTTTTCCCAGTTCACCTTCTCATCCAATTGCTCTTCAACGCTTAAGGGCCGAACAAACTTTGTGTGTTTTGAGGCAAATTATTAACTTGTTCTATTTAGTTATTTGTGAAGAAGTAAAGTGGAGAAGGTTCCACATCCGGTTCGTTCCTCCCTCTGCAGATTTACACTTTTCTGCCTGATTGTTTGTGACCAATCATCGGTCCTGTAGATCATGGATCGAACTTTGATCAATTGATCACGATAGAAACACTGTTAAACGTTAAACGATGATCAAAGTCCTGTTCCTCCAGGTTGTTCTTCTGTAGCTACATCTTCCTCTCTTCTGTACCTTTCCTGTGATACTTATGTCACGTATGTTTCCTGTTTAGGGGCACGTCATATCAGTATTAATTAATTCCCGGACACGTCGTATCAACGTACGCCAGAATTGGCGGCTTCCTCAGCGATTGTTATGGACATTATTTAGTATACTGGCTTGAAATCGAGTGGGTGAAGCCACTTGAGCATATCCACATGGTTACTTTGTCACGAGAACTACATCTTTACCTGAGCTTCCTTCGGATGTTCTAAATTGACTTCTTACCTACCATGTGGCGTGAGTGTCTTGGTTGGCGTAGACTATAAAGTTGCACGAGTCGGGACCCTTCTCGAACCACATTCAAGCTACTATGGATCTCAACGTGAGCCCTCAGCATCTTCCGAACTTATACCCGCTAGCTGGCAGAAAAGTGCGATTCGAAACCTTGCAGGTATGCACATTACCTATAATGATCAATACGATGGTCGCGTATTCGACCATCACATCAGTTGCATGGGGGGACGCCATTCATGGATCCTACGACGAATGCAAAGGGCATTCCAATCTATCAGGCGGCTGCTTTTACCTTTGATTCTGTAAGCCAACTTCACGAGCGACTTAGCGTTGCTACAGGAGGAAAGTCAAATCTCTACACGTACGTTATCTCCAATGAAGCAGAGTATTTGTGCCGACGTCCACGCAGACGCATAGGAAACCCAACTGTCGAAGCTTTTGAAAGGCGAGTCGCATGTTTGGAAGGTGGAGTCGCTGCTGTTGCAGTCTCCTCAGGACAAGCTGCGCAATTCATAGCCTTGACGACCCTGGCACAAGCTGGGGACAACATCGTAGGTGAGCCGCTAGTGTCATTCGTGACGAAATTTGTACTGAGTGTTGCAGCATCTTCGCTTCTCTATGGTGGAACTATCCATCAATTTAGAATCCTCCTGGAGAGATACGGCATTAGCGTCAAGTTCGCCAAGGGTAATGATCCAGTGTCGATGGAATCGCTGATTGACGGCAAGACGAAGGCTATTTACTGTGAGACTATCAGTAATCCACGCTTCAACGTGCCGGATATACCTGTAATCGCTGAAATTGCCCATCGTTACGGAATTCCTCTTGTCGTCGATAATACTTTCGGTACATGTGGGTTCGTTGCAAGGCCTCTCGAGTTGGGTGCGGACATTCTGGTCGAATCCGCGACAAAGGCTCGCTTTCTTAAAAATCCCAAATATCACTCATCATTTATCATTCACAGTGGATCGGGGGACACGGGACGACTATTGGTGGGGTCATCGTTGACAGCGGTACGTTTGACTGGAGCAAATCAACGAGGTTCCCTACTTTCAATACTATATTTGAGAGTAATGACTCCCGATACGGCATTGATGCCTTGGTTGGACATACGTTTTACGAGGTACTTGAGCACTTTCCGATCAGTCGCGTATTCGCTCACCATCGCACTCGTTCAGGTTCTTAGAGAAAAATCTTTGACGACTAAGATCAGACTTGAAATTCTTCGTGATCTCGGTGCTTGTCTTGCTCCGCAGTCTGCTTGGCTCTTAATCCAAGGTCGTAAGTGAGTCACTTTACCCCTATCGTTCAAAAAAAATCACATTCCTCGAGTGGAGACACTTTCGCTTCGCGTTGAGCGGCACCTCTCGAATACCTTGGCGCTTGCAAAGTACCTCGAATCCCACCCAAAAGTTGCATGGGTCTCCTATCCTGGTCTACCATCACACGAGGACCATGAGATTGCGAAGCGACTACTCAGAGGCTTCGGCTGTGTACTGAGTTTTGGGGTTAAGGGTGGTCGCGGCGATATAGTTGTGGAGAACTTGAAGCTCCATTCCCATCTCGCCAACCTAGGAGATGTCCACTCTCTCATCATACATCCGGCTTCTGTGACCCATGGTCAATTGACCGAGGAGGAGCGTCTTGCTGCAGGTGTTCCTCAAGACATGCTACGGGTCAGTGTCGGTACAGAGCATATCGGTGAACTTTCCCTTCATTGTCCTCGATATTCCATAGCTGATTCCTAAACTTGAGCAGAGGATATTATAGAAGATTATGAAGTTGCTTTTTCGTATCTCGATGCATAGGAGGGAAAGTCGGACCTCGAAATCCTCTTTGTTTGTCAGATTAGTTGGAAATCAATACCTAGTTTCTCGCCGATAGTATCCTTTAGACACCACCAATCCATTCTTTCTTTTCATGGTCTCTGCCGACAGCCTTAATCTCGATGTCCTAGAACTGATTTGCTTCTTTCTCCATAACAACGATCTTGCGGCAGTTGCGCTGGTCAGCAAGTCCTTTCTGGCTGGAGCCATTCCCACACTCTACAGGACTCTTTCTTTCCGAGTTCACCATGCGAAGCGATATCCAGGTGTGAGTAGCGAGAAAATGCATCGTTATCGTACCGCCAATATTTTCTATTACAGGTCTCTACGTCGTTTTCGACGATCTTGGCGCATCCGGACCTAGCAATACACGTTCGCAATATTGGTATGCACACTGCAGCTTCTTTCCAAAATTACTAATATGAAGAGTCAGATATCCGGATTACGCCTCTTTTGATGAACAAGGTCCATCCAGATTTTATTCAAGAATGTACACGCACTTTGGAACTCTGCAACAACCTCCGATCTTTTGTGTACTCGTCCAACTCTGTTGCAATCCCAGCCATTATACCTATGCTTCAAGGCAAGGAAGGCCTGAAGAAGCTTAGGATCAATGCGAAATTATCGACGACCCAAGCTTCCATGTTGCTCAAACTCAATAACGTGGAGAAATTGGAGTTAGACAGTGCATCATGGGAAGTATTGGGTATCCTTCCTCGATGGGTGGAAGGGACACAGCAGACATTGACGAGCTTGACTATATTCGTTTGTCTTATCCTTTCTTCTTGTTCCTCCGAATCTCATCCTACTAGATGTCAATGGATTTGAATTCTCAAGTTCTTGAGATGACGTTGAAACAACTTCCTCGGCTACAGGGCTTGCACGTAATGTGCCCCAATGTCAGTCACACGGAGATCCTCAAGCTCGTAACCTTGACACCGCTTTTAAGGAGTCTCGCTTTTACCGTCACAGTCAGTCGGTAGTTCACCTGTAACTATCGTAACTGATCACATCATAAAGGAGACGACGACTCAACCGTTTGACAATCCTTCGCCACCGCCCACCCTCACCCACCTCCGTCACTTAGCTCTTGATGTACGATCATGCTTTACCGCAAGTCCATCCACCCCTACGACGCTTCTTAGTGTCCTCACAGTCTTGAAATCGGCGTTTGCCTCACTCACGTCCATCACACTCAGGATCCGAGAGCTCACTACTGAAGCCGGTCATGCTCTTATGCTCAAAGTCGTTGAGGACCACGCCACTACACTTCGTCGTCTTACCTTCGTCGCCTCCGGTGTGGAGATGCGCAGTATCTCGGCGATATGCCGGAGGTGCTATTCTCTGGAAGTGTTGAGTATGCCGCTGCCTTTGAAGGAAATCGTGTGTTTTATATCTGTGTTTATATTGTCATGAATTCTAATTTCGGGAGTTCCAGTTGGCGTTCGCCAGAGTACTTTCCTCTTCTCAGACCCTCCACACTTTAGTCGATGGAGATGGGCATATCACACACGGGTCAAGACCTGCTCTTAATATCAAGAACGTCGGATTGCTCATGCAACGAGTGCCAACCCTCACACGCATCATTGATGATAAGCGGCTTTGGATTGTACGTTTTCTATTGACTTTCGTATATATGATCAAACCATCTAAGCTCGTTATGTAGGGACAACGAGACGCTCGTGGACAGCTAAGAGTAAAGCTGGAGCGTCAGACTGTCGAGCCACGGATTCAGTGGTTCATGCCGCCACAATAGACAACCGCAGCTACAAAGCTCTGATGTTATAGCATTGCCTACGTCTACCCGACTGCTGAGTGCTATCATGTGTCGCGCAAATTTGGGATTCCGTGATACTGATGGACTGGGTCTGATCTCAAGGATCATAATCTGAAGTATTGCAATTCACATCACAGACAACCATAGCTCAGTATATGTATTTGGGAGGAAATCCACTTGACCCGATGAGCAATCATTGGGGAGCATACCATGATGCATCCAAGTCTTGTTGGCAGAGTCCGTATATTTCTGTCAAACCTTACAGCACGTTTCATAACATTAGACCCCTTGGACTTCGTCTTGTTTTGTCTGGTCCGGTACCGGGCTAGCCGGGTTCTCGAGAATATGTTATCTACCCTCAGGTTCAAGCTCCGTTGTCTACCATTATCTACTTGTGTATTCTCTACCTCTTGAAACCTGTAGCTCCAGCTGCTTCGCTCTCATGCCTGTTAAAGTCTCGTGATTTTCTGTTACCTCTTGGTAATTGCAAGGTGCAAGAAGGTGCAAGACCAGTCTTTACAGTTCTACCGACAAATGGCGTCTCATGATGACGACATGTTCAATCTGATAGAAAAATGCAATTGTCCGTGTCAAACGACATGTCCTGGACCAGAAGGGTAAGCTTCACCATCAGGACTGCTGAAGCTCACAATAGATCGACCTTTTCTCGCGTCCGTGCCCTCGTCTTGCTGAAGTGCGACTGAGACGTGTTCACGCCATCTAGAGAACATCCAAATAAGATAAACGAAGAATCGCTCACCTATTCAGACTATACGTCTCTCGCGGGGTAGAGTTAGTTTGGTAATGAGTATTACAAGGATATAAGCCCGAATGTATGCAGTAATACCTGGACCCTAGGCCAAAATTGAACGGTTGTGGCGTCAAAGCCTTGAACGATGTGGCCAAAAGTATCATTTCTTCTCAAGGAAGAGTGTAAATTGGGTCGGAGAATACCAAGGAACAGTCAAGTAACCGAGCTTCAGACTCCACTTTATGCATGACTCGTGATCTTCGATGAAGTAGCTTGGAGGCGAAGCCAATATCCATGAAATTCTTTGCATATTCTCTCGTCGCCCCAAAATCTAGGAGGTCGACCTACACATATGGTCAAACATACGATCCAACGGAGATGTGGTATTTGCGTGTGTACGCGTTCCCAAGGAGATTCGACAAATCAGGATCAATATGTATGGTTCTAAACTCGAAGAGCTCCTTCAGAAAAAACTCCAATATCCATACTGCAATTGAGAAATAACCACCCCGTCAATCCATGGACAAGAGGAAGACGGCCGCTAGACCTCCATCGCTCTTGTTCATAATCACTGATACTCGCATCCCCAATGCTCGTCCATGCACATGCTCGACGGCGAAGAGGAACCTTTTAAATGATTGAACTTGATCCATCCATATAGATACGTCCGATGTGAAAGTAGACCCTACGGAAGTATGAAGGTATCGGCGAATTTCCTCTTGTTCCTCATCTGCACTCCTTTATATGCGTACATCCCATTCACGGCATCAGAATAATTTGTAATTTACCTCTGGACATAACTGAACAGTGTTACTATGTTACTATTGTGATATCTACCTACGCTAATACATAACTACGGTCGCGTTGTTAAACACGCCACGGTAGACCAATGACTGCAAAGGGTAGTGGGGTAGCATCAAAACCCCATAGGGAAAGCTTGCCTGATTACCCACCACAATATCTGCTTTGATCTTCAGAGAGCATATCACTGCAGATGATCGAGTAATTGCGATTGCGTGTACGAGGTCTCTGAACCTATTAATCTTAGTTTTCGGGGTTTTATTACTGACTCCATCTATACGCCAAGCAATGTCTCATGTATGTTTACATAGAAACCATGATTGCGCATCGACTAAATACCCAACAAGAACTTGACCACTTGCCCTTGAATCAGCTGAATTGGGTGCTAGCCTGAAATGATTGTTGGAAAGGAACAAGCGAACCTATCAAAAAATCATTGAAGATTAACATTCTTCTACAATAGTGAGGTTCAAGCATTCGAACATACAGCTTGTGGATTGCATCGATCTGAAGCTCCAAATTCGTTTTCCTGCCTTATTTTTCAATTCAAGACCAACAAGATAGATTTGACCAACCTCATGGAACTGAGTCTGCCTTGTCCACTGCCACGGCTGACATCTGTATCATACCACAAAATATAGTTCCCGTGATCCCAAGCAACAGTAAATGTAGCGTTGTGGCCTGTTAATTAATGATGCTATATGTATTATCCGACGTCTTGATAATGAAATACCTGTTTGGGAGACCTAGGTGGAGATCGAACAATACGTGCAGGTCCATCAAACAGCTCTACGAGAGGTTGAGCAGTCGGTGGTGGTGTCATTGCCGACAATAGCCTGAGGTGCGCCGTTGGCCGTGATCGAGTCGAAGTCCTTCTTTTGAACGAGGGATGTGTTGGTCGAGCGGGACCATCAATAAGAAGTGGCGGTGGAAGCCTGAGAGATTTAGATGTGGATTTGGAAGAGATCCTGGAGCATGCGGGGGCGTCAGAGTCCAAGTTGACACGACTGCGAGTGGTGAAATGGAATCGCCCTCCTAACCGAGCGGGCGCATCAAAAATATCCACGATCGGAAGAATAGGAAAGGTCGAAGGAGAGTGTGATAGGTTGCTGGCCTCACATGAAGACGCGTGAAAACCTCTTTTGGACGGTCCTGCTTCGATATTGCTGGACATATTGCACGGATAATTGGAGTCAAGGCCTCATCACGGTCAGCCGAGATTACTTCGGAGAAAATCGGGGGAGAGTCGTGCATGACCGCACTTGATGAGGGACGGTTATAACAGTGACCGGTCAAATCTTTCTGCAGGAATATAACGTGATATCTGTAATACAAATATTGCGCATCAACGAAAAAAAAGTCAGATGACGGTGCAGCAAGGTGGACGCCACAGTTAGACTGATTACCGGGTTTGCTTTCGCTGTGACCTGAGGTACTTTAGCGCTATATGGAATCTCATCACTGTATATAAAGCAGTGTAGGACAGGATCCCAGAGGTACGTGATACGTCCACGCGCCAAATTGACATACGGTTGCTGAACGTTGATAGGTGCAGGGCACGCAACGAATGCCGTGGCCACTATGCCTGAAGGGAGGAAAGGACCAAGGGTCATGAAAGATGCCCGGCGTCCGCTAAACGCCACCCGAAAAAAATTTCTTGTCCAGGCTATTGATACCTGCGGTCTAAATCATCAAGTGGTAAGCGCTACAACATCCGCGTATCCTATCCATGTCTTAAAGAGCCTCAGGGGTAGCTGAGAATGTTTGTGAGCTTGTTAAGGCTGAAATACTTTAGGGGACTAGGATGACGGTTGATGCCAAAACAATGTCAAAGCACGGTGAAAATAATCTAAATACGTTGCAGTAAATGTAGACGCGAGAGGTGCGGCAAGACACGAGAGAGCACGCAAATATGACACAAGAAACTTCTTAAGGCCCAGAGAGACGCACAGAATGCGACGAAAATTTCATAATAGTTGTGCTATTTTGAAATTATGGTACCTTTGTGTGTAGGTGTTAGGATCTGAGGGCATTATCTGCAGACACCGTGACTCGACAGTAAATGACTCCTAGAGAAAACAGACGGAATTGTATCGATTAGTAAAATTATTCCTACAGATATTTATTCACAATATCAGTCATGTGGTTGTGGTCAAGATAAAATGGCGTGTAGAATTCCAGTGGATCACGTGTGGGCCAATTGTGATGCCTCTAGTCTGCCAAGAAATCTGCCCAGATCTCGTCCATATGAAAAATGACTACAATATGACCTCCAGAGAACGTCTTAAGACGTGAGTTGGTATATTGAGACGCGAGATATTGTCCCCATTCCACTGTGGTTGCATCATCCTCGGTACCAGCAACTATCAAAACCCTTCGCCCAGCTCTATGTTCTTCGTCCAGGCCTCCCAACTCGACACCCCATCCCCAGTCACTGTTAAGCACTTCAGGTGTGCTCAAAAATCCTTCCCAAGTCTTTTCAACGCTTCTCCGATTACTCTCTGCCATCTCCCGAACCAACTGACCCTCCTCGTAACCGGTCTTACTACGCCAAGTCTGATAAATCTTCTTTTCTTCTTCCCCCATCTTGTCGAACAAGAGTTTACGGATGAAGCCCTCTGCGCTCTCTTGACTGGACAGCTTGGACTGGATGACGAGCTTGGCGAGATGCTGGAGCATGCGAAATGGAATGAAACGAGAAAGCGGCCCAACAGAGATGTAATCCCGCCAGTTCATGCTACGCGTGTAGTCGAATCCCGTTTCTTTGTCCTGAAGGAAAGGCGGGAAAGCTCCAAGAAGAAGCATTCCTCTTATGTAGCGGCCCTGGGGAAACACATCAAACGGAGCGCCATAAAGCATCTGTGCTGGTACAGTGCCGAAAGATCCACCAGAGATATAGAGCTCGAGCTCTGAGGCTTCGGGATGTAGGTAAGTGAGTAGAGCAGAGATATCTTGAGCTATTGTGATGGAATACGGGGTGCCTGGAGAAGGGGAAGAGGTATTGCCATAGCCAGGTAAGGTCGGTGCAATGAAGTGTGCCCCTTTGGCCTGAAGTGCTGGTGAAAGGCGTCGAACTATGCCCACACTCAAAAGGCCCGTCAGAAAGATTACAACAAAGGAGCTAGATGTGATTCCACCGTCCTCGTAGGCCAACGTTCGACCATCCGGAAGGACAAGTAGCTTTTCCCTTGAGCTCATAACTTGTCGCCTTCAGAAATGATTCTTGTTGTACTTAATAACTGGTCAACGCATCCGCAGTACGCAGCAGATGTACAGTATTACCGAGTCAATGCGCCCGAAGCTGTCCGTCCTGGATCAATGCACGTGGGCAGGCATTCATCGACATTTCCAGACTCATAATGAGAAACAAATCAAAATACACAGCCACTGGAAGTCCCCATGCTCCGCTCTAGACTTTTTGTCCTTGCTTTAAAGCTTGTTACTTGGGTTTTTTAAACCTTGATGCCTCTCAAATATGACATAATACACCTTGGTAGTCGTTGGTCCGGTGAGGGCTACGGTGCAACCTTGCAACTTATGGCGGATAATCACAAAATGGTATTGCTTACCAACTCGTCTCGCTCGCGAGTCGCGACCAACAACTGATCGCGAACCTTTAACACGTTGTACTCTGTCATCCTCACTGAAGGATCCCTTGCTGCATACACGTGGCGGAAAGCATGTCCAAAATTCATTCTGATCGGTCTGGCGCGCCGTCTCGGTCCGTTTCCACGGATCGTGGAGGATAGAACTTGTTTCAAGTCCACTCATAGTCCATGAGGAACACCTGACAGAGGTATAAGAACGACAGAAAGTCGTACTACTATCTACTCTCCCTCTCTATGATCTGTTCTGATCGCCAATCGGCGCCTGTCTCCTTACCTCAGTACGGCTTCAGTACAGATGTCGAATTCGACACGTTGGCAAAAAATAACCATTTCATTTTCCGCGTTTACACTCCAAAGCCATCATCCCCTTTGTTCGGTCATGCAGAACCGTTCTTTGTAGCTCCTAAATTTAACCAAAGGTGGAATCAGTCACCGGAGGAAATCGCAAAGTCCCCTTTGGACTACGAAGGTTCTGATCGTCATATTGGGACCTACGAAGACGTCGCTACACATATGGACTTTTTAACGAAATCATCGTCCCCGTATGTATCAGCGTCCTTCAGCTTTATCTGGTCAATCTGGGAAGCGCTTCGACGTTACCATTCAGGAATTAAAAAGGATATTGAGATCGCAGTCATCGATGCCTCTGCAGTTTCCCGAAGAGCTGCGACTGCCGTACAGCTTTTACAAGCACGTACCACTAGGTAAATTTTCAGCATTTGCACGTTACAGACGCCTGAATTAAGAATTATTATTAGCCGGCGGGCAGAGCACTGGAAATGGTATCGTTATGCTCAAGAATCTCAATCCGTCCTGGTTTATGGATACGTATCAGCATCAGCTGTACTTAGCTCTATACCCTTGGTCCTTTTGCTTGAGAAACTTCCATCGTACTTCTTTCGTCATGCTATATCGGAGTCGAGCAAAGGTCCTGGATTAGCAGGCCTTGCGTGGGACTATACGGAGAAGAAGCGGAATTTTCACAAGTTTTGTCGGGATATGTCCAATAATTTCTTGCAAGCAAGCGAAGACATACGATTGGAGGACACGACTGCAGGGTCTGTGCGTCTCGCAATGGCTTTCCTTCGCCCTTGGTTCCATCGCTATGTCGTTGATGACTTTCAAACAGCGACAGTCACCCTATGCGCTCTTGCCTTCAATATTGCGCAGTGGCCAGGTCAATGGTGGGCACAAGCACATTCGGAGTTGTGGAACCTCATTCGCGCGATAGTCCTCTCGCTCGCGGAAGAGGTACGCAAAGCAGAAGGCGTTCACCATTCTAAACAAGTCGTACAACTCGAGGGTGTCATTGTTGGACTGGAAGATGCCATCGAGAAATACAAAAAAGAACTTGGAACAAGGAAAAACAGAAGACCTGCCCGTCTCCTGATGCCTCTCCTGATACCTCCGCCCCTGCATCATACATCCACTGACCCGACCTGGCGCACTTTCCCCTTGACATTAGAACGGGCGGCCAAACTATCACCAGTGAAAACGCCCATAACGCCACCTACGTCCCCGATTGGTCCAGGACTCCGACAGTCATTCCTCCCTCACTTGGATTCTCCGGTAACAAATCCTGATCAAAACTTTCCAGCCGAATCAACTTTGGTGCCGGCTGCAGCGACAAACACTCCTCCCTTCCCCCTTGAATCACCTGACGATAGTGAAATTACCTTCATTATCGAACCGCCTTCTTCAGCGGAGCCACAGAGCTCGCTTCCGTTTTCTGTGCTGGAGAATGATCAAGAATCCGCTCAGCCGTTTGTTGGCGCTCTGTCCAAGGAGAGAGATGATGCACCGGTCCGGGACATGTCCGTGGATTGGTCACACCACAAGAAACGAGTTATGGTGCGTCAGTCTCCCACAATGGCTGAAACTGCATCTTGTCTCGTGACAGGATTCTTAATTGGTGCCTTTATCACGTTATGTTTCCTGTCGCCACAGCGCAGGACGTTGCTAACACATTTGACATGATTGCTCTTGAAATAAGGAATTGAATGATTCACACGCTGTATCGATAATGCTACCTTGTATTTCAAATTAGTACAAGTCAACTAAGATTCACACAACTTCACTCCTCTGTTTGTTGGAAAGCTTGCTTCCTTCTGTAAATGTTGGATTCTTTAACCCCGATTTCTTGGCAAGGCTTGTCTGTAATATCCATGCCCTTATTGAGACATCATTATAAAACTGATGATTATGACCAAAAATGGAAGGTGCTCAAAATTTAGGTGGCGTACCTAGGACAAGTAAGCTTTCTGAATTGATGCAGACCCCCGGGACTTACATTTATAACTAAAGCATGATCTCCTAGGAATTTTATTTTTTTTCCTCCAACAAAATTATGTAATGCTCCACTCATTAGATTATGTGCACTAGTGCTAATTAGTGGAAACAATGCATCAATGCATCACGCCTTATCTTAATCGGCAAATGCATTTAAATGACAACATCGGCTACTCCAATTAACACAGGCCGAGACTAGTCAATCGAACACGAATCAACACGAGCACGATTTGGAGAAAGGGGGTGTGTTCAGGTTCCCAACGTTCTGATCGTCATGCGGGTAATACGAAGACGTGGTCATCCTTTGACATTCTTGTATGGATCAATGTCCTTCGGATTGATCTGGTCCAGGAAACACTTCAACATTGTATTTCAGGCGTTCAGGAGGACGTCAAGATAACAGCTGTCAGTCGCTCCGCAGTCTCCTACAGGGCCGTGACCTGCCGTACGACCTTTACAGGCACGTTCCTCTCTGGGAAGCTCGCCGTACTTGCACATTACAGACATTTGAATCAAGGATTATTATAAGCCAACGGGGAGATCCCTGGAGATGGTATCGCTATGCTCAAGAATCTCAGTCCGTCTTGGTTTAAGGATAGTTAGTTATCCGTACCTCGATTCCCTCGATATTTTGACTTGATAAGCTTCATCATACTTTTTTCGTCACGACATATATATCCGAGTCAAGCAAGAGGTCCTGGACCAGCAAGCCTTGCGCGAGAATTCATCAGAGAACACCTCATAGGATGAAACATTATGAACGGCATAGTGATAAGCGTTGTTGGTATAGATATATAGCCTCTGGCCTGGTGTAGATGTGTCTATTCCTGATTTCAATCATTTTGGTTTATGTTCCTTTCCTGACTCTATGTCCTCCATTTTCACACGCTCGTACGGTCTTTGAGTTTCTTGATTTTTGACCCAAGTGTAGTATAACGAACCAAGTAGAATAGTAGCAATCGAAGTAGCACGCCCACTGAAATGGACTTGAAGTGTGAATGGATTAGCGAAAACAAGAGGTACATACCTTGATATGATATCGTGGAAGAGCCACATCCCGAGGAGGGAAGCGGCAACGCCACGGACGGCGGAGGAAACCATATGAGTAATGGGTGAGGTAACTTTGATCGACAGCAAGCTAGCAATACTCATAAGGAAACCAAGTACACCCTGCGAGAGTTCAGCCTGCCGCGTCAGTGGAAGGCAACAAAGACTTGCCGTAATCAACGATCCCCAAAGGAATGTAGCTAGTATACCCATTGTCTCATTCGTGTTCAAACTTAAAGCCTTATCAGCGAAGAAAATCTCCGCAATACCTGATCCTTCACCAACGAGCAAGCAGACAGGCAATAGTACGATGGCACTCAGAAGATTTGTGTACCACGAAAGGAGGAGAGCACTTCCATCGACTACCTTGAGACTCTCCTTGATAACGACGGAATGGAGAGCAGTAATTCCGGAGCTAACGACACCGAAGAAAACACCAAGCATAGAGACAGAGGTGCCGTCAAGGAAAACGCCAATGAAGAAGCCGATGGTGACAACGCTACATGCAACCAAGATCCGCAGAGATGGTATGGAGCGAAATGCGAAAAATGAAGTTACTATGGTAAAGGGAAGGACCAGCCCGCGAGCAACTTGATAGAAGGAGGCGTCAACATACTTCAAAGTGTAGTTGCTGAAGCTATAGACAACGTGAGTCTCCTTGCATTAGCTAGCAGAAAGACTCATACCTGAGACCAATAACGTTCAAGGCGACCATCGAGACAAGGCCTTTGCAAACTTTGGGGTCGAACGTCAATCTATCGGGTAGGAGCCGGAGCGCGTCCGAGGCACCAAATAACGCGACCGCAATGACCAATTGCGTCCATAGGAAGAATAACGGTGCTGATGTCACGTTGAGAACCCATTTATTGCTGAACAAGTTTTAAGTGCTTTGAAGTTAATAAAGCGGTCGAGCTCACGCCATAACCATCTGCCACGAAGCATTAATAAACATGGTTCAAGCTCCCATAAAGACAAAAAACTCACAGACAATGCAGCAACAAGATAAAACACGACGACCCCTGTCTAGAACAGCTGTCAGCAAGTGTCGAGAAACCAGCACAAATGGGCAGATGTACCACAAGGCCTCGTGAGACGGGTTTTTCATTATGAGGCGCCATGGAAGCTGAAGGGAGTTGAGCAACGCAGGTTAGCGAAAGGAAGACAAGGGGGCTGCCGCTAAAGCAGACCCGGACTGCAAGGCTTTATGACGAAGAAAACGTTAACTCGGTTAGCAGAAACTAGCGTGCAGTGACTGTCACTGTGACGTTTTCCCATCACTCTGCGGATACTCGGTTCTTCATTTGAGTATATACATACATATCTTACATTTCCTGATTTCTTGGCACCAGTGCTAACCTATCTACCTCGAACTCTTTTGAAAAGGCATCGAATTCCGTTTTCATCCAGCTCTTGTCGTGCGCTATCATCCTCACGGCAAACATAGACCAAAATGCAACTTGCACGGTAAATATCCCTCAACCGTTTTTTTCACTGAGCATGTTTCTCGTTCGGCAATGACATGGATTTACGGAATTATTGGGAAGCTTGCTTCCCTTTGTATAGATAGGGTCCTAAAATGCAAAAGATTTGTCAGCATGCGACGATTTGGCTGTGTTAGAATTACAGGATTTTGTCCAGGGGTGTGGGAATTTTTCTGGCTCATGTGCATCTGGATGTTCTGCTTGCTGCTGGCTGAGTTTTACCTTGATTGGCTTTTCACACTTTATTTTGGATCAGTCATGTTCAATGTGGAGAAGAGACAGAGTCAATGAAAATGTTAAGAGAGGACAAGAGGACAACACCAGATATGCAGTATTGAGATTTACTCTCAATACTTATGAAATATTCCTTAGTGAATATGTATTCAATTAGCTATTTCTAAGGTTTACTGACTAGACATTGTAATTATTTGGATAAGGGTAGCTCTCCATTCTGTAGGTGAGGTACTCACATACAAACATAGTTAATTTGTCATTTATATAAAGCCAGGATCATCAAAAAAAGAAATTGCATAGTGTTATTGCATATTACCCAGTCTACACTGGATACTGTCATGTAAATGTGATCTGTAAGATATCTGAGTGTACTCAGGAATGAAGTCAAGGATTGATGATGTTCATAAGACTCATAAAAGAGCATTGTCAGATGCTTTTGAAAGTAGCATGATGCATTATTTCAAGTCTCAGCATCTGGTTGACTTGAAGTTGCTGCAGGTCTTTCTAAGCTTGTGCAACCATTTCAGTTCCCTCTCAGCCTTTTCTCTAGCAGATGCTACTGCATTCATCAATATATCCAGCATGGCTTGTACCAGAGCTGCTGGGAGGGTATTACATAAAAGGTCACCCCAGTGCTAATAGATCAGAAGGTTGTATCTCTTAAGTTTGTGGCTTATGTACTCCCGTTGTTTTGAGGGTTCAGAAAAGAGGTTGATTCTGGCTATATCAATGAAGCCTTTTTATGTTATAGCAGGCATGATAGGTGAACTTGGCACAGCTGATGAGCATAGAAAAAGATGGTGCTCAATTGAAAATATATCAAAGATATTTCTCAAGGCTTTGTTTCTCTCAGATAGAACTTGCATATTATGCAGAATAAATGTCAGCAAAGCTGAGTTTTTTTTTGGTGAGTTAGGAAGAATACTAATGCATGAAATTGACTGATCCTCCACTTCCTTGGTAAAGGTAGTCAATAACAGTGTCTGACTCACATGGACTAAACTCCCTAGTTACTGCACAAAGTGCAGTATTCTGACATGTCTCTTGGCCACTCTTAATTGAGCAGCTCCTTGATAAAATGGATTTCAAATCCCATCATGGCTCCATGGTTGTGTCTGAAGGCATTTGATTTAACTTGTTTCTTTTGATTTTCTTCATTATCTTATTCTTTATCCTATCTTCTTTTATCTTACATCTTTATTTATTATTGTTCTATCTTTTCCTCTTTTTTTGGTTTTATTATTTATTGTTGTTTAATTCCTACATCTAGTTTCATGTCTTTACTTTGCTTTTATCTTTTCATTTAACACAGTGGCACACATTGTTGTGATATCTTCTCCCTTGGTGAGTGATAGGTCTTGTGTTTCATCTCTGCTCATTGCAGGTGGTGCTTGCTTCTCTAAAGTAAGTGTTTTTTTTAACTTCCTTTTGTCTTGTCCTTTTTCTTTTTGATTTGTTTTTATGAATTCTCCTTAGTCTGCCCTTAACTTTGTTTATTAACTTTTTTAAAGTCTTGGTTGTTGTATTCTTCATAGAGTCAAGATACTTGTTTTTGTTTTAGCATCTGGTGTTGTATCTAGTGCTCTTGAGTTGTGGTTTATTTTGCTCTTATATTTTTGTTGGCCTTATAGGACCAACTTGCCCTAGCAATCTGTTGTCCTTCAATAGTTCTGGTGCACCTCTAGACCTTATTCTATCATTAGTTTCTTGAAAACTAACATCCCTTTCATTTGCTCCAGTCTCATTTTATGCATTTGGCATAGTATTTCAAGTTAGTTCTTTGGTGATCAACAAAGCCTTCATTTGCCCCCAGGTTCATGCTACACTTTTAGTATAGTCTTCAGTTAGTTCTTACAAAGAATAAGGTTTCTTTTGTTTTCCTCAGATCCATACTACACTCCTTAGCATAGTATTTGCTTTGGCCCCAACATATGGCAGAGAGAACTAGGAACTATACAATTGAAAAGATATCTGTCATGTTCAGATACTAGCACACCTCAGCCATTGATACAGTGTACTGAGGTGTGTATTATCTTTTTTTTTTTTTTTTTTTGTGGTTATCACTGTGGGTTAGCAGACAATCCACAAAGTCGACTTCTGCTACCCTGAATAGTGGACGTTTAGCGATACTATTGCTTTACTAGCCGTTCAAGTCTGAAGCCACGCCGAGAAAATGCATTTACGCACGAAGTGTGGGGCTCTGGTTACCCTATACCCACTAAAACCTCAGTTGCCACTCTCCAAGACTTGAGGGGGTCAGTTTCTTCGGGTAGGAAAAAACGCCACGTGTTCTGGACTTTCTTTTTGGCCTTCGCCCTCCTACCATAGCGGGATTTATCAGTCTCCAGGCAGTCTAACTTTATACTCTGAGCGATTGCTCTTTTTAGTTTA